>OX381704.1:12313566-12504293 GCA_947462335.1 Harmothoe impar | reverse complement strand
CAGTTAGTTTATTGCCACTATGAGAGTGTATGGCAAGCCTATTGGGTAAACCCCTCCTCTCAAACAAAAACCCATCCTATCACATCTAACCCTTCCTCTCTGTGCAGAAACCTGGTTTCTTAATACACCAACCTGGTAATTAACCGATTTTCTGAAAGGAAAACCCATCCTCTCTGGGCAAAAAGGGGTTTATGTGAAAACCCCACACTCTGTTACAGAAAATTAGTTTCTGTGGAGCAAAAACCCAGATACAGTCAAACCTATCCTCTGTGTATAGAAATCGGGTTTCTGTTGAGTTTACCCAATAGGCTTGCCATAAAAGTGTCCCCACACAGTCTTACTTTTATGCACCAAACGTTAGATAGCGATTGTATTGACACAAATGTACACAGATAAAAGAAACAGCGTCAAAAGGGAGTCCAAGTTGCCTGCAGAATGACTCCCCTCTCTAGGGGAGCCCAGGTCCTTATGTGACTCCCTTAGGTGAGTCAGGGAGCTATACAACTCCCCCTGGTTACTCCCTTACGTCAGCCAGGGGGTCACCTAGGCTCCCTTATGCAGTGTGGGCTCCCCTAAAGAGGGGAGTCATTCTAGAGGCAAGCTGGACTCCCTTTTGACGATGTTTCTTTTCTCAGTGTACTTTCCTCGATCCTCGCATGCACGTGATGCAGCCACCCACACTAATATTCCTAGACTCCCTATACGACCAACCTTTCAGTCACTAGTGCCTAACCTAGTTAAACATTTTTTGGCTCCCTATATGACTAACCTAGGTAAGTTATTCATGTCAGGTTGGTCACTACTGACCAACCCACCTTAGTCTTTTAATTTCCAGGGGGGAGCCACTGAGTTGTCATCACAGGTGGCACCAACTAGTGGTATACAAATACAACACACAACGGATGGACCGAGGTTAGCCACTCCTGACTGACCCCTTGGTCATTTTTGAATATACCTTTGCCATTGTGACTGACATTCATATGACCAACCTAGGTTAGTCTGTACTGACTAACCCTTTCAACCAATGGATTTTCACTGCAGTCACCCATGGACTACACATATCCTGTGGAGTCCCAAAGGCCTGGAGGCAATCCCTGGAGGCACATACAGGTCCAGCACTGTAGTACCAATACAGCAGGGGCCGTGAATGGTGGCGCACTGGGTGAAACATGCCTCATTACAAAACTCATTATAACATGCACTCTGCCCACACCTCTGCTACTGCTTACCATTATAGTCACGTGCATGTGGGGATTCCGGTCAGTACACTCCACAAGCTGAGGTTTAGAAATATGTCTGTACCAGCTCCGGTGAAGTTGGGTAACTTAGCCAATATGAACAACAAAATGGACCGTCTAAATGGCATAGATGCTACAAAAATATGCCCTGATCATGCAGTGACTAGTTATTTAGTTATAATGGAGATACCCAGCTAACAAAAAGACATTATTTTACGTCAAAATAATGTTTTAAAACTATATATATATAACGTTATGCCACAGTAAGGAGCCTTAGAGATGTTACTAAATGTTGTATAACGGTTTTTTTTGTTTAGTGGGTATCGGCATTTGGATTTGTCTACCCTCCCCTCTGCACTGTAAGCCACTATAACAGTGTCCCATTCTGTTTAGCTGACCAAACCTGAGATGGCGTGTGTATTGACACACATGCATTGACTTGAACCTTACTTAGCATGAACGTCATTACATGATATTGGTCGGCTACTAAATGGGTGCCAGAGCAGTTATTGTCATGCAGAGAAAGGACATTTCTTTCAATTTGTCATTGTTGGTAAATACAAAAGTGATTAATGAAAATAATAGAAAAGACCCACAAAATGTAGACCTAAACCTTGCCCAATCTACAAGAAACATAAAATCTGTCTTCAAAGTTGAGAAATGATAGATTTAATTGTCATCTGAGGGTCTTTCTGGTCACTCTGCCTTGAAATGAACCTCTATTCCTCCAAATTGCCTAAAAACACCCCCCTTTCAAGGGTCCTCGGGGGCCCTTGCCTAGGGCCCAAAAAGATACCCTTTCCCTTGGAAACGTGTTCAAACATAGTCAGTAATGCTGAAGGAGTGGCCCCTCAGGGGTTGGTTGGTATAGTTCTTCTCGCACACGTGGCATAAGAATAAGTTCAGCACTTTCCATACATAGACTAAGATAACAGTTCCACCAGAGGGCAGCATTGTTCAGAGAGGGGACCATAAGCATTGTCCAGCTACAACATATTCACCCTATCTTGTGCCTGTAACAGCTGAGCTCCCAGCCCTCAATAGCCCTCTTGTGAATGAAAACTGAACTATATCCAAAAGTGCTTTTGGCCCCACTTCAACCATGACAGTCAAGCTTTAAGCCCAGAGTGCCCAGTGCTCAGTTCTGACTGTTACTACAGCGGCCGCAAGCATTTTACCTTGATAAAGTACATTTACAATGTACAAGACCAACACTTAATCTTCCCCAGATGCTAGTGCTTAAGACCACTCCCCCTCCATTGATCAAACTATTTGTTAAACCCCTTGGCCTTTGGTACCACGACCCTTAAACCATTTAAGACCCATGTATCGCTTCATGTCCTTTTCTTGACTTGATATATGAATCAAGCCCTGGTGGGAAAACTATATGCATCTTGGCGACAAAAGGCTCAGCATATCAAAGAAATATTCGACCTTTAAAGGGTTAAAGCAATATAGTATCAGCTAGATGGTACAGGATACATAGAGTATAGATACACAGGTATACCTATTGGGTAGGCTGGTTACTCCTTAAAGGCACAAATCTTGGTACCCCTTCAGCGACAGTCGGTGTGAAGCCGGGGAAGGTACTCTATATATAAGGGCTCTGAGGCTTTAAACCCCCAGCGCCCCTATATATAGGACTGAGTACCTGTCCCGACTGCACTCTGACTGTTACTTGACGTGCAGTAAGATCTGCAGGTTTAAAGCCTGTCCACCCTCTCTCCTTGACCCGTTACTCCTGAGGTAGTAGTAGCTGTGTATATAAGGTGTCTATAAGTAGTATACAAGTATAAGGTTGGGGTGAAGTGCCTCCCGTGTGTACACCGTGCTATACAACACTGCTATAATCTGGCTTCTGTCCAGGACTTCTGTCCACACTGATATTCCTAGGCTCCCTATACGACCAACCTCTCAGTCACTAGTGCCCAACTTAGTTAGTCATTTTTTGGCTCCCTATACAACTAACCTAGGTCAGTTATTATTGTCAGGTTGGTCAGTACTGACCAACCCACCTTAGTCTTTTCATTTCTAGGGGGAGCCACGGAGTGGTCATCATAGTATCTTACAGGTGGCACCAATTAGTGGTAAACAAATACACCAATGATGAACCTAGGTTAGCCACTACTGACTGACCCCTTGGTCATTTTTTAATATAACTTTGCCATAATGACTATTACACACATGACGAACGTAGGATAGTCTGTGTTGCCTAACCCTTTCAACTTACGGATTTTCAGTGTTCTGTCCATGCCGTAATACTAGACCGGACTGCCCATTTCTAAAGAAAAGGGGACGGTTTGGATGGTGGATTTTGAGGGGGACCAAAACATTACTCAACTTGATTAGTTTTTAAGGCGAGAACTCCCTTGTGTTGTTATATCTAAATGGGGACAGCAGTGATAAATCGAGGAACGGGGGTAGGGGGCAGAAGGATTTTAGACCCCTCTTTCTGGGGTCAAATGACAAATCAGCACAATCTCCTGAAAGTCCCACCAGCCGGTCGACTAAAAGATGACCAGTCCTTCTTGCGAGATCACAATCAAAATGCGGATCAATTGTGTGTAATCCTTATATAAACCACTGTCTACATGATATAATAAAGCCTACCTGTGCTTTTGGGTATCTCATATACAATTCATGTTAAATCATTGCCTTTACCTGCGCCTGTCTGGACTACCACAATGTGAAAGTGCTAATCGATGCCTCTCTCTGTCTGTTTCTGTCTTTCCTTTCTCCCTGTCTCTCTGTGTCTCTCTCTGTTTCTGCCTGTCGGTCTGTCTGTCTGTCTCTCATCTCTTTCTCTCTCTGCCTCTCTCTCTCTCTACCCCTCTGTGTCTCTCCTTCTCTGTCTTTCGCCTTCCCTGTCTCTCCCCTTCTCTGTCTCTCTCTGTCTCTCTCAAAGTCCATTGTAGACTCCTATATAAAGGTGCTACACTAATGCCTGTATTTTACCACGTCTACGTGTTGTGCCTACCTGTGCTTTACCTGCCGCTCCTGCTGCTACTGCCTCTGCTGCTGTACAACACCTCTGCCACCACTCTGCTACTTCTGCTGCTGCTGGTGGTATACTCTGTATAACACTCTGCACTGTGGTACCACTCCTCCGGTGCTGTATACATTAATGCAGCTACTCCTAATGGTCAGTGTACTGTGAAATGTCAACCCCTCTGCTTCTTTTACTTATTTTTGTAAAGGTCCTGGTGATGCTACGGTGATGCTACGGTGGTACAGACTATCCTAGGTTGGTCATATGAGTGCTAGTCACAATGACAAAGTTATATTCAAAAATGACGAAGGGTCAGTCAGTAGTGGCTAACCTAGGTTCATCATTGGTGTGTTGTATTTGTATACCACTAGTTGGTGGCACCTGTGATGACCACTCAGTAGTGACCAACCTGACAATAATAACCTATCTAGGTTGGTTGTATAGGGAGCCAAAAAATGACAAATTAAGTTAGGCACTAGTGACTGAGAGATTGGTCGTATAGGGAGCCTAGGCCTATCATTGTGCTTTGGTCCTACCTGTAGTCCAGTCACGGTCCTGACTGTGGTCCTGCTCTGGTCCTGTGTTATGTGTTAATGCTGAACACTCTGCCTCATAAGGCAGGACATCACACGGACGGGTCAAGAGTAGTATAGTATGTATCGGAACGGGACTATAGTTAAGTACTGTTTATTACTCAATCGACATGCAGCCAATCAGAGGCCTCCATTTGGTCACGTGACCCCCTCATTTGCATAATTACGTAATAGGCCACGCCCCTCATTTGCATAATTACGTAATAGGCCACACCCCCTTGATCACCAGCCAATCAGGGGCCACCATTTGGTCACGTGACCCCCACGTGACCCCCTCATTTGCATAATAGACCACGCCCCCTTGATCACGTGACCCCCTCATTTGCATAGTAGACTACGCCCCTTTGATCACCAGCCAATCAGTGGCTTCCATTTGGTCAGGTGACTCCCTCATTTGCATAATCATGGATCACGTGACTCTTTCATTTGCATAATAGGACCACACCCCTTGGTCACGTGACCGGAAGCGCTCTTTATTTAGAAAATAGGCCACACCCCCTTGGTCACGTGACCTGACCCCCTCCCTCATTTGCATAATATAGACAATAGACAGACTACGCCTCCCTTTTGGTCACATGACTTGGACTAGCTAATGGGAGGCTTCTATAAGGGGCGAGGGGAGGAGGGGAGGGGGGGAGGGGGGCACTTTAAGATGCATGGGGAGGGGAGGGGGGGAGGGGGGCACTATTTATGGGGTGGGCGGGCACTTGGGGGGGAGGGGGGGCTTTTAGGGTCTGCTCGGGAGAAAAAAAAAAAAAATTATCTGATCTCTAGGGAATCGCTTCCTCTCTACCCCCCTTTAGGGGGGTAGGGAGGAGGCGAGTCGGAGGTGACTGTAGAGGAGTTTTTCGGTGACTTGATGCCTTTCAAACGACTGTGCTGATAGTTGATGAATTTGACTTTTTGACTTGAATATTTCATGCGACTTTGTGACTTGTAAGCGAAAGCGAAAGCGACTTTGCGACCTGTAACCCTTTAAATAAAGAGGTGACTTTGTAACCTCAGGGGGGAGATCCTTCTACACCCCCACGGAGTAGAAAGGATCTCGGTTGATTGACTGTACTTTGACTTGTTGTTGTAAACAAAAAAAAAAAAAAAAAAAAAAAAAAAAAAAAATCAATGAATAGAACGACCCCCTCATTGCTAACAAAGGAACGCCTTTTGAATTACACAAATGACCCTCTTTTTGTAGGGGTTAGCGGTAACTCGACTTGAATTAGAGTATTAGGGAGAGCAAAACGCGACTACACACCGTCTTAGACTGTCGTCTTACGGACCGGATAACAATAACCCTAGTTACCTCGGTTACTGTTGCTCAAGAGACGGCGATGGATCTGGTCACGTGGATACTGAAAGAAGGTCTACCTATAACCACCACGCTAGTTTGAACGCGGCGGGTATGAGTCATCATGGGGCCCTTGACGGGTGGGTCCTCCCCATGCAGCCGTATGTCGAATTTAAGAAATGTCCATGTCACACGTCACTAAGGGAGAAAACGTTTTTTGAAAATATTTAGAACCCGAATTTGAGCATTCTGGTACATTTTTAAGGACCCAGACACTGCAAAACCGAGTACCATCCAAGAGAAAAAAAAATTTGGCGAAATGTTTAGGCTTGAAATGGCACTTTTCTGATGCACTCTTTGAACATTTTTTTTTTTTTTCCTCATGTCACTATGGTCCATGGCACATGTGGGACTCAAGAAATGCCACATGTCCCATGTCACTTAGATGTCCGTGCCCGTGTCGTCGTATCGAATTTTAAGAAAATGCCCATGTCACCATATCGAATTTAGGGGTCTAGTGACATCAGCATGTCCGGCTATCCTCCACAAATTTAGCTCTAAAATGTTTACTTTTTTTTTGGGCTGATTTTTCATCATTTTAAAAAAACAATAGGTTGTTTGAAATGTTTGCTGTTGTAAATAGAAACAAAAACAAAACAAAGCGCATGGTAAGATTATGTCACATTTTCAAGTGGCGGGTCCGCGCGAGGCTTATTCAGCCTCTTCGTGGATCCGCGACTCCAATGTGATCATATACTAATCACCGGTGTTTACGGTATTATATACTAAGGTATGAGACGGGTCTTACAGAAAAGGTGTCTAAAGAGCCCTGTGACCTGATTGAAATGACGTCAGCGCCGTCTGCTCGTCAGTGCCCGGCTGTAGCCCGTAGGACATGTTATTCTGCTTTTCTGGATGTTTTGAAATATTTTGATTTAACTGTTAATACCTGATAACAAGCCTCTGAAGCAGATTTTTGGTCGAGCACCTGTTCTCTACTCTTCCATCGATTAGCTGCTTCAGCAAAAAAAAATCGCGCGCGCGGTCTAGTCTATATGACGGAGTCGCTAAAGCTCTGTTTAGAGAGTGGAACTTGACCTTGAGTATAGACTCAGTACTAACTGAACGCCCCGCGGGGTCACCCCTCACCACGTGGGAATATGTACAAGCTCTGGTTCTTCACTTTACGGCTTGACTGAAACTGAGACGCGTCCATGATAAACTCTAGCCTTTTTTTTTCCTTTACTAGGATCGAGAGAGAGATTTTAAATGGGGCGGTTATCTAAATAGCGTGGAACTAAAATCAGGCTGCGGCAGATAGTATCTCTGCGCACCTCAAGACTCAACGTAACTTTCACTCTCCAGCAGAAGTTTAGTTGTGACTAATGATGGGCGGCGACCGTCGTGCACCGGCGGACATTGGAGAGTGTTGGAGAGCTGAACCTTACAGACATATAAATCAATCGCTTTGGTGGAAATATCTCGCCATAGATTGGAACCAAATACTTATCTAATGGAATCGTTATCAGTTTTCAGTTTTCTTGCCGTACAAAATTTATTTCCCACTCTTCACGTGGTGATAGCTGAAGGTCGCTCGTCGTAGGTACGTGTGACCGGAACACCTTTTTTGTTTTTGGCGCGGGTTGACATCAGATTTGTACCGTACTGTCGCGATTAAGAGCTCTGAGGGAGGGCTTTTCAATTCGGTGAAGTTCTTACTCAGGAGCTATATACAAGCCAGGCGCTGGCGCTTATTCAAAGTCGCGATTTTAGTGCTTGAGAAAAAACATTTGGAGGCTCTTATACTCCGGCGCTTATAAAAGACCGGCACGCTTTTCAACACTAGTTGCTTTATCGCGACCGTACGGTATGACTTCGGTGTCAAAAGATCCCAAACTCCAAATAAGGAAGTGAAACGACGTCGTCTGTCTACCTCGTGCGCGTCATAGCGTCGTCGAAAATAGTGTGACGTCAGCATCTCTCAGGCGGCTAGGAAGTCAGTTCGACAAAATGGCTCACGGAGTGAACTTCGTGGCCGTTTCTCGATCTATGATCGATGCGGCCGTGGAGAAGGAATTCGTAGCCGTGCAACAGAGAGAGGAGGCGGAGAGACAGAACTTCGTGGCCGTTTCTCGATCTATGATCGATGCGGCCGTGGAGAAGCAGTTCTTTGCCTCGCTACAGAGAGAGGAGAGACAGCGGACTGCTGCTGAAGCAGAGGGTGTGGTGGATGAGCTGATCGAGAACGTCGCTGATCAACTCATCCGCCGGTGCGTGGAGCAGGTCAAGCAGCAAGTCTGCATGGAGGAAGGACTACCGCCCGCCGTGCTGGAGGAGCTGCTGAAGGACTGCCACGCGTTATGACCACGCCCTCCGCTTCAGCAGCAAGGTCCCTGCGACCCTCTCTCTACCAAACGGTCCTTTTAAGGACCAACCACTGATCACAAAAGTTGAAAATCAATCTCAATATAATATACGCATCAGAAAAACCCCTAATACGCTATACACTGAAACCCTGTTGAGTAGGTAGATCGAGTTGGGCATTTTTTTTTTTAGGAAGAGCAATCAGGTCATCGTGTGGAGATCATCAGGTGTCCTGTGTGTGTGTGTGTGTGTGTGTGTGTGTGTGTGTGTGTGTGTGTGTGTGTGTGTGTGTGTGTGTGTGTGTGTGTGTGTGTGTGGGATGTGTGTGTGTGTGTGTGTGTGTGTGAATTTTATACAAATACAATTATTCATTCCTTTCAGCAAGAAAATTAGCTCAATGTAATCATATGATTTTAACTGCCCTACTTATCAGAGCCTTGACGACATCTGACCGCCCCCCTTTTCAGGATCTAAATGGAAATTCACCGCCACCGCTTTTCAGAGTACTGCAGCGCCATTACCTAATTCTTTTTGTATGTGAAAAAAAACCAAAAAAAAACAGCACTGATAAGGGGTTTAATTAGACAGATATTGGTTTCTACACTATCAAAAAAAAACAAAAAACCCTCAGCGCTTTAATGCTAAAGGTGGCAATAGTGCTTTAATGCGCTACGCCCTTTGTCGATATGCCAGTGTATGCATGCATGCAGCCCTGGTGAGGAACTCTGAGTGCCGCATTCATGACTTATGACGACAACGGGCACTGCACATTAAAGCGCTATGCGACTATTAAAGGGTTAGATCCAGTCTTGCTACAGGCATCCAGAATGCTATACCCAGAGTTGGTGGTCTGGTCCAGACTGCTGTACACAGATTGTAGACGGGATGGCGGGTTGCTGCCAGACTATCCCTCTGGTACGATATGCGGCTGGCGCGGCCGAGCCTGTCTTATATGATGCTGAGTCTAACTATGTATTAGATACCCTACGAGTAACTGAGAGTATGTCAAAATAATCACGGCAAACTGACTGGCGTCTTCATAGGATCATAGGGTGGTTATTATTACATAACTCAGTAACCTTTGGTTATGTGTTAGATAGAGTACACTTGGACACGGTTATTCCATATACCCGCTGCCCCACAGGGTCAAGACGAGGTGATTTAAATAATAAGACCCAGACGGGTAAAATAGCCAAAGTCAACAATGACCTGTTTTTTGGGGTTTTTTTTAGCCAATATGGACAAAGAGACACGGGGTGCTGTACACAGGTTGTGGACGGGCTGGTGGGTCACTGCCAGACTATCTCCCTGGTCCGATATGCAGCCGGCGTGGCCGAGCCTGTCTTATATGATGCTGAGTCTAACTATGTATTAGATACCCTACGAGTAACTGAGAGTATGTCAAAATAATCACGGCAAACTGACTGGCGCCTTCATAGGATCATAGGGTGGTTATTATTACATAACTCAGTAACCTTTGGTTATGTGTTAGATAGAGTACACTTGGACACGGTTATTCCATATACCCACTGCCCCACAGGGTCAAGACGAGGTGATTTAAATAATAAGACCCAGACGGGTAAAATAGCCAAAGTCAACAATGACCTGTTTTTTTTTGTTTTTTTTTTAGCCAATATGGACAAAGAGACATGGGGTGCTGTACACAGGTTGTGGACGGGCTGGTGGGTCACTGCCAGACTATCTCCCTGGTCCGATATGCAGCCTGCGTGGCCGAGACTGTCTTATATGAGGCTGAGTCTAATTATGTATTAGATGTGCTACGAGTAACTGAGAGTGTGTCAAAATAATCACGGCAAACTGACTGGCGACCTCATAGGTCAGTTATTATTACATAACTATTATTACATAACTCAGTAACCTTCGGTTATGTGTTAGATAGCGTGCACTTGGACACGTTTATTCCATGTACCCGCTGCCCCACAGGGTCAACACGAGGTGTTTAAATAATAAGACCCAGACGGGTAAAATAGCCAAGTCAACAATGTCCCGTTTTTTTTAGCCAATATGGACAAAGAGAAACGGGGTGCTGTACACAGCTTGTGGACGGGGTGGCGGGTCGCTGCCAGACTATCCCCTGGTCCGATATGCAGTAAATTTTCTGCACCGTGTGACAACGACCGATCAGCTACCAACCTATTTTTGGTTATTTTTCTATTCAGTTTTTGATCAGCGCACTTTATTAGCGTGGTTTTTTTTTTAAATTTTTTTAATCATAAATAATATGTAGACTTGGAAAAAAAAAGAGAACTGACATGTCGCTGTTTTGTCACTAAACCCAAAGACCCACCCACCCCGTAGGAAGGGGAGACGTTTGTGAACGTTCCCTTAGGTCTCTATTCTTTATTTATTGTGTGGCCCCTAAAGAGGGGCCAACCAACTGACACTGTCAGTTGGTTAGTAGATGCTACTCAACATGGGCGTAATTAATTACACCTAGTGTTGAGAAACAACATGCCTGAGCTCAAAAGGCCCCCGTTGGGTGGGGGCCCTTGTGGCACAACGAGTTGGTTCGTTTTTCAGATTACCGACTCGGCGAGAGTTTCTGCCTATGTATCTTTTATAAAGCCTTAGATATGGTGTGGTATTTTTCATCTCGCTATAGTTTAGTTGGTATTCAAAGAAACTGCCTCATTTCTATCAGAAATACACAATATTGAATTGTTTTTATATTTTAATATATTCAGAAGCACACTTTGTTGCCTATATAGCTCATTATGCGTTGAAATGTTCGCGAGCATCGTAGGAATGTACAAATCCCCTATTGTGGCGCCATCTGACGAAAGAGCAAGGAACTATACGTGACCTGAACCCCGCCCTCAGCGCGTTCGTTATTCGCATCTTTGACAGCGACTAAGAGACGCTCAAACTGTCTCTTATTTAGTTTGAACTTATCACAAATTTGTCTTTGATAGGTCGTAGATCGACTTCTGACTTTTTAGTTAGAATAAAAAACAAGTGACGCCGCCACAGACCCGCGCATTAACGCGCTCCGCCGTCTTCAGAGGGCCGAGTCTATAGTACAGTAGATTCTACTGTGTACTTACACTAACAGTGCTACATATACATACCTGAGTCATAAGTGGGTTTTTTTTGTTGTTTTTTAGGGGAAAAAAAGTGATCTACTCACCCAAACCGCTATTAGTAGGTAACCTGTATGACCCATGCCGCAAACATCTGCCTCGTGACTGATAGTGTACCGGTGGTGAAGTGCTGTTGCAAGAACAATTGAGGCTCTTTATATAGCTGAGAGAGCGAATGGACTAATCTTGTTTTCACCTTGAGCCCCACCCTATTCCAGAGAGGGTATCAAAAATCGCATGTACGCGTATATGGGCTTATAGCTGGTGAATAGATAAGGCGGGGCACCTGTGTATACTAAGACTCCAGGGGGCGTTTTAACGACAGGTGTGACGCGCCAGCCCGTGGAGGGAGCTTTTTTGTTTTTCACTTAGAGAGCGTATACAAAGCCTACAGGGGGTGATTAACGCCAGGTGTGACGCGCCAGCCAGTGGCCGGATCACCTCATCTTCTAAGCTTTTGTTTTCACCTAGAGAGGGGATCGAGAGTGTATACAAAAAACTACAGGGGTGTTTAACGCGGCCAGCTGCCTACATGCTATAGTCTAAGCCTGTTTTCAGCTAGAGAGGGATCTACATCACCTAAGCCCTTTCCACCCTTAAATCGATCTGATAATTACCATAGAGAAGAGTAATGCGCGTTACATGTATATGGGCTTATAGCTGAGTAAGAGCTTAAGATGCTAGTCAACTGTGTATGCAAAAAAACAAACTACAGGGGGTGTCTAAAGTCGATTGTCATGCGCCAGCGGGCGGACAGAAGTCTGCCACTCTAGCTGTGACTACAAGCGCGTGCGTGTGGTAGACAGCTTAAATCAAACACGAGTTAAGCTCCTTATAGCTTCCTACTGTCTGCGGATTCGAGTCTTTTGTTTTTTCATGTATTTCCTCGGAGGGTCGAACAGGATTAAAGATGTAACGAACCCGCGCCTACACAGGTAGACAGCCGGTCGCCTTCCTAGTGAGAGTTTTCCTCCTGAGTTAAGAAGCTTATCTCGGAGCCTAGTACATAAGCGAGAGTGAAACATGAGTCCCACACACTTCTTCAACCACCTTCAGCATGGCGTCATCAGGAATCACTCTACGTTCTACCGAATGTGAGCAATCCCAACACTACTACAGAGCCGCGACAACACCACATGAGGAGACGTCCATGTTTACTGATGAGTCAACAAGTAGCAAGGTGGAGGTTGGTTTTTATCAAGATTCGTACGGGTGGCTGGAAAGTGTGAGGGCTACTTCTGCAGCTAATGCTGCTGCTCGTGCAAAACGTGAAGCTCGTAAGGTGGAAGTTGGTTTTTATCAAGATTCGTACGGGTGGCTGGAAAGTGTGAGGGCTACTTCTGCAGCTAATGCTGCTGCTCGTGCAAAACGTGAAGCTCGTATCGCTGTTCGTGCTACACATGCAGCATACGAAGTTGCCAATGCTGCTAACAACGTTGCTGTTACTCTCGCCGCTGCTGCTCGTGCTGCTAATCTTTTTGCTACTGTTTCCGCTCTTGCTACCGATGCTGCTGCTACTGATGCTGCAACGACTGCTAAAAGTGCCGCTGTTGCGGCTGCTGCTAGGGCTAATGCTATTAATGCTTGTACAGCTGCTAAACAAATAGCCTGTTTTGCTTCTGCTAGTCGCAGTGTCGCTGTTACGGCTATAGCTGATGCCCATGATGCTAAGTTACGGGCTTTTGCTTTTGCTGAAGATGCTGTTGATGCTCAAGATGTTGCTGCTGCTGCTGCTACTGCTGCTGATGAGGCTGCTGCTGCCGCTGCTGCTGCTGCTGAAGATGCTGCTGCTGCTGCGGCTGATGCTCTAGACACCTATGACGCTGCTGCTCTAGACACCTATGACGCTGCTGCTGCTGAAGATACTGCTGCCGCTGCTGCTACTGCTGCTGCTGCTGCTGAAGATGCTGCTGCCGCTGCTCTAGACACCTATGACGCGGCTGCTGCTGCTTTTGCTGAAGATACTGTTGATGCTGCTGCTGCTACTGCTGCTGCCGCTGCTGCTACTGCTGCTGCCACTGCTCTAGACACCTATGACGCGGCTGCTGCTGCTTTTGCTGAAGATACTGTTGATGCTGCTGCTGCTACTGCTGCTGCCGCTGCTGCTACTGCTGCTGCCACTGCTCTAGACACCTATGACGCTCCTGCTACTCCTGCTCTAGACACCTATGATGCTGCTGCTGCTGCTGCTGCCACTGCTCTAGACACCTATGACGCTCCTGCTACTCCTGCTCTAGACACCTATGATGCTGCTGCTGCTGCTGCTGCCACTGCTCTAGACACCTATGACACTCCTGCTACTCCTGCTCTATACACCTATGATGCTGCTGCTGCTGCTGCTGCTGCTGAAGATGCTGCTGCTGCTGCTGCACTAGTCATCTATGACGTGGCTACTGCTCTAGACACTTATGACGCGGCTGCTGCTGCTGCTGCTGCTGAAGATGCTGCTGCTGCTGCTGCTCTAGACACCTATGACTGAAAACATAGTAGGCGTTATTTACAAACACTGCTGTTACCTATGCCTAAACTTAGTAGGTCTTATTTACAAACAAGAGAGCCACGTGGTGTTGTTTACAAACAAAGAGAGCCACGTGGTGTTGTTTACAAACAAAGATAGTCACGTGATGTTGTTGTGGTCTATCATGTCAATGAAGGGGTCACGTGATCAAGGGGGCGTGGTCTATTATGCAAATGAGGGGGTCGCGTGACCAAATGGCGACCTCTGATTGGCTGGTGATCAAGAGGGCGTGGCTTATTATGCAAATGAAAGGGTCACGTGATCAAGGGGGTGTGGCCTATTATGCAAATGAGGGGGTCACGTGACCAAATGGAAGCCTCTGATTGGCTGGTGATCAAGGGGGCGTGGCCTATTACGTAATTATGCAAATGAGGGGGCGTGGCCTATTACGTAATTATGCAAATGAGGGGGTCACGTGACCAAATGGAGGCCTCTGATTGGCTGCATGTCGATTGAGTAATAAACAGTAGTTAACTATAGTCCCGTTCCGATACATACTATACTACTGTCAAGGTCACCAAAGGGTCAGGGGCATATCCTGTCACATTTATAGATCACCTGTCTGAGTGACAGTACCATGTCCACCCCAATACACACACATCTCCCTCACCTTGTATCATTAATCCATGCTAACCGACAACCCCCCTACCACCCACTGCCCCCCTCCACAACACATATACACTGCCCCCCCCCCCCCACACACACACCACCACGCACACACAGTGGCTCACTCACCTGGCATTGATGACTAAAGCTCCTACCTGCTGGAGAGGATTATGTCATACTCCATAAGGGAGTGGTCATTTGTAACAGTAAAGACCGGTCAATGGTTTTTCGTGCAAGCTGGTCAAAATAGTTTTGGCCCCCAAAGAGAGGGTCAAATCATTTTTGGAAATTGAACACGGCCGACCCATTTTATCAGTGCCAACACACAGGCTTTTTCACTTTCTTCGACCCCACCCCCCCCCCATCAAATGGGCTTCAAATCTTTTTGACCCCCCCCCCCCCCGCCTCCTCTGGCCTCAAGAGGTCCAAAATGTACTAATCCACCAATGTGCTCCCCCTGCTGTTAAAAGAATGACCACTAGCTAAGAATATGGGGAGAGGTGAAAAAGGAATGAGGGGTTGGTTAAACTAAAGGGCAGAGGATGCAGGAGGGAGGGAGGGAAGGAGGGAAGGAAGGAGGGAAGGAAGGAGGGAAGGAAGGAGGGAAGGAAGGAGGGAAGGAAGGAGGGAAGGAAGGAAGGAGGGAGGGAGGGAGGGAGCGAGGGAGGGAGGGCGGGAAGGAAGGAAGGAGGGAAGGAAGGAGGGAGGGAGGGAGGGAGGGAGGGAGGGAGGGAGGGAGGGTGGGTGGGAGGGAGAGAGGGAGGGAGGGAGGGAGGGAGGGAGGGAGGGAGGGAGGGAGGGAGGGAGGGAGGGAGGGAGGGAGGGAGGGAGGGAGGGAGGGAGGGAGGGAGGGAGGCAAGCAGGCAGGCAGGCAGGCGGGTAGGTAGGTAGGTAGGTAGGTAGGGTTGCTAAGGTATAGCAGGTATTTGTATTTTCTAATCACAGTGGCTGAGATATTCACCCCAGGCTATACCCTCCAAATATAAACTGTAAATCAGTACATCTACCAAAAAAAAACAAGTCAGTAAATCGAATAAAGCTAAAGTGTGGCCTCAGCTTTATACAGGTAGATGCACACAGGTAGCAATAATTAGTCGATTCGTGATTGTAACCTCTGTCTACCCCACTATACCTGTCAACTTCAGGTCCGTCTTAACCTGTCCCAACACACCTGACATCTGTCTCACATGTACATACCTGACTTGTGGCCTATTTAAGTGTGGCATACAGTTCTTCAATACATCTTGCCTTTTCGTCGGAGAATCCAGATTATCCTACCAAACCTAACATTGCCCTGTACTCGTCATGATGCATGCATCTAGCACCAGCTTCTATCTACCTTGAGGTTGTGCAAACGCTAAATGAATATATTAGTTCTAGTCTATTAGGCATTGAAATGTGAGTAAATTGTTTCATCAACACACATGAGCATTCCGCCTGCCGGTAGGGCCTTGATGTGTTATGCCCTTTTGTGTCATGAATTATGATGCATTGGCGAGTCTATTTGTCGGGCCTAAACTCATGTTACTGTGTGAAAACAATTGATGCAACTCATGGTGAATTAGATACCTCTGTGGCAGACAGTATGTTACACGTATTTTTTACTACACACACCTGTGTTCAAGTCAGTACACAGAGAAAAGAAAAGGAGTCACAGGGAAGTCAAGGTTGCTTCCAGAATGACTCCCTTGTTTAGGGGAGCCCAGGCTGATTAAGTGAGCTTAGGTGATTCCCTGGCTGACCTAAGGGAGTAACATAGGAAAGTCACATAGCTGCCTGGCTCACCTAGTGAGTCACATAAGGACCAGATTGGGGAGTCATTCTGGAGGAAACCGGGACTCCCTTTTTGACTCTGCTTCTTCTCTCTGTGTAGGTGAAGGGTTTGTACGATTTACTATGATAATTACTAATTGGAAGGTAGTCTACAGGTTTTCCTGTAGCACAGGCTCTGATATAATCTTGCCAGGTTAATTGCATTACACTGAAAACCTGAGGGTCGTCATTTTGACAATACCTAAATTGACAACTTTGGATAGTCAAGGTGACGACCTTGGGTCATCATTTTGACGACCTAAGGTAGTCACATCTAATCCATTCAAGACAAAGTTGTCATAATGACGACCTTAGGTAGTCACATTAATTGGGTAGTCAGAGTTGTTGATTTAGGTATTGTCAACTTGAAGACCTAAAGTCATCAGTATTGACAACTCTCAAGTCCTAGGTTGTTCCAATGACTACCCCATGCTACCCCATGCCATTGTACACAGGATGTGCAGTGGCACAGAACTGCCACCCTGTGTCAACATCTGTGTTAACACTGGGTGGCAGTGCATAACTATTTTAATCACAACTATAAACTGGTGACAGGGAGCAGAGTGGTCTCTATACCTTTGGGGCCATCATTCTCATCCATTGGCAACATATTCATTACAAGTAATGCTACTTAGTTCAATCAAGAGTACACCAAATATGTGAAAGAGATGCCTCTCATTAAAAGGTGAACTAATTAGAGACTATATTCATATGCCATTTCACAGAGCACATGCCAATATTCATTATGACAACCTAGGTCGTCATAATGACTAGGCTCCGGCCTCTGGGTTTTCAGTGTATGCGGCCCTTAAAATGTAAGGGTTATGTTCATAATCCGCATGAAAGGTGAAGGATTCAGGTACATTGAGACATATCTCCATAGTAGACAGATATATGGGTAAACAGGCTACTAAAGAGCAATCATGTTTGTTATATATTTATTACACATACCTCAGTACACCTGCTTACACATAATTCTAGCACACCCAGGGGGCACAGACCATTGAACCAACATAGATCTGTTAATACATGGTTGTCAACGTTGAGTCAAATTTTGATTCAACGTTGAACTGAACGTTGTGCCCACTAGGCAGGCTGTGATAGAATTCTATAGTGCACAATATAATTTCTGACATTCTAGGCCTATTAATAATAGAGGTATGCAATTAGGCATGAAACATCTAATAACAAATGCAATACCACACCCCAGGTATATGGCCGCCATATTTAATGTTCCAGTCACATATTGGCTGTCACCTCAACAGACACCTCTACAGGGCTGACTAATTGCCCAGGTAGTAGGGCCTGATTGTAATTACCTGTTATTTCATGGGCAAAGTGGCAGCCCCACTGATATAATGGTACATTGATTTAGAACACAATGATTGCCTTGACATACCAATACAGTGCAAGTACGTAAGCCACTGGTTCTGCATTGATGCATCATGCCGACCCTTCAGGAGCGTATCAACCCCTTAGTTTTGGCATGATGCATGAGTTCACCCCTGGAAAATAACTCTTCAAGGGTGCATTTATGCAGCACAGCGACAAAGGGAGTCAGCCATTAAAGCACTATTCCGCTCACTTTACTGTTTCGCGTTTGTTTTACTAAATAGTGTATATTTTCCATTCAAATTTTAGAGTGGTACTTATATATATATACTCTACCATACTGGGGGAAAAAATGAGCAAAAATGTGCAAAAATAAAGAAAAATTACAAACGCGTGATGGTACATAGCTCCACGCGTTTGGGGCCTTTTCAACACTTTATTTTCACTCGTAAGTTGCGTAGGATTGCAGTCACCGCTAGTACTTATCACTAGTAAATCCTTGTGAAACACTTTGTTTTAAACCTGCTTATGAGTGAGGAATATACTTACGAGCAGTGCGCCTTCTGATCACTAGTAGGAATTTGTTATGAGTGAAGCCGCTTTAGAAACGCTTGGTTTTACTCTGTTCTAATAGCGCTCTTTTGAAACACCTTCCAGGACATAAGTCAGTGCAGTCAGGTGTGGATGGAGGCGAAAGGCGACAGTAACTGGAATACTCATTATGGTGATGATATGACAACTGTATCTGTTATTCCATTTCCTAGCACTAGTTGCATACCATTCTGACAGTAATTAGTAGGGTGTCAAACATGCAGGGTCGACTGTAAAGTAGACTTAAACAGGTGGAGGACTAGACCAGTTATACAGCCTGGCCCATTTTTCCAGGCAGCCTGGTAATGCAGGCTGGCCAGGCTGGTTTAGCAGGTTTGGAGTGTTTACAGGCAGGGTGTTAGGTCAGGTTGTTCACACTCTCCCAGCACATCAGTCTGATTTAGCAGGCTGGGGCTCAGGCTTTCACACCTTCTCCAAGTAGTGGCAGCTGCTATGCCTGCTCTGATGGCTGTTTCACCAGACTAAATACCAATTTAAACATGTGATTATTAAGAAATGCAGTGGACCAGGCACATACTGCATCCATAAGTTTGAAGGTGATGTACTGATCTACATCCTCCATATGAGTGTATTCTTAGCAAATATCACATAACAATCACAAACATGTTTGTGTGAAAACTACAGTAAAATCACAGTGCAGTAACAAAACATCCCTGTATACCAGGCTGAGTGACCTGTATAAACGGGCTGGGTGGATTTCCCAGTCTGTATTGTAAATCCGGGCAGTCCTCCACCTGTTAAAGGGGCAATATCGCGACTCGTGCTTCACCACATAGTAGACTAGAATAATACTAGAAATGTGACCCGGTGCTCATATGAGACTAGCACTTATTCAGAACCCGAGTAACTAAACAGCGCTGCATAGGGCATAATTATACCTTTTATCTGCATGATGAATGAATTCAGTACTGGTGAACTACTCACCAGGGCTGCATTCATGTGTCACGACGATATAGGGTAGAAGGCATTAAAGGACTATGCGGCCATTGCAGGGTTAATGTCTTACCTAATCTTATGGCTGTGTCTCATGAGATTGGGGCATTGTTGTTGTCTATGACCGGGTGCAATCTATGACCGGGTGCAATCTATGACCGACTTGGAAAAAATGCTTTATTTAGGGCAGTTGAAGATATAAATGGTGGAAAATGTTAATGAGTGTTTTAAGACGTTATATCACTCATTTTATTTTAATTTATATCTACATCTGCCCTATATAAACCATTTTCTCTCCAAGCCGGTCATAGATTGCACCTGGTCATATATTGCACCAGGTCGTAGATTACACCCGGTCATAGACAAAAACATTGGTCCATGTTCGTGAGACCCAGCCTCATGACGCATGTGTCTGTATACACACAACCTCCCAGGAGGCCATTTCACCGCATTCAAAAAAAACCACCAAGATACGGCACCTCAATGCGGAAAAGATACGGAACTTTAAAAAAAAAAAAAAAATTCTGTTTCTGAACCATTGCCGTGTTGCCTCCGTATCTTTTTATCAAAAAAACCCACATGCGGCACTCTAAATGCGGATGTCCCGCATTGACATACGGAGTGCCGTATCTTCACCCCCGTATGAGGTGCGTGACTCCGGCTGCCCGACTAAAAGTGGGGAAACCCCCCGGGGAACTCCACGTGACGTCATATGTAGGTCAGCCGCTATATGCAATTTGACAATCACAACATTTCGCCCGACCGGTGTTATCGTCCACTCACTCTTCAAACAACATGGGAAGGCCGCCAAAACGTGTAAGTAGTTTATTCCTGTTAATGGCAACAAGATGAACGAACGTGTGCTGCACATTTTGATGTATATATTGTTGAATGCCAACGAAGTTTTCATTCATATTGTAGCATTTCTTTTCCCGCGCCTCCCGGCTTCCTGCACGAATGGCTACCGGTCGTTCTCAAACTTGTTCCCTCCCTCCCTGTTGTCCATCCTCTCATGATATCCTACATGCCCTGTGTTATTGCACTGAAATCTAACGTAAATAGACCAGGGTGTGGAACAAAAACATGGCATGCATCACATGTAAAAATGGAAAGGAAGGGTATGGGGGGGGGTGCTATAGCATTACGGTATACCGGTAGTGAAAATGTGGTTTGGGGGGGGGTATCTTTGGTCCTTTCTGTTGTCTTACACAGAACAAATGATTTTTCATTTTTCAAGCCGAGAGGTGGGAAGGATAAAGATGGGATAAAGGCTTCAAAGGTATGAAGAAGAGGTTGCTTGACCTACGGGTTCTACTGGCCGTAAACAGAGAACTAACGGGCCAACCACCGGATCCTGATTTAATGGCAGGTTTTGTTTCTGCTTTTTATACCACATACTGTATACATGTACATGCCATGTCTTTTTTTTTAATGTTCTGTCTGTCTGGGTTAAAACAAGTTAACGGTACCACATTGACATTTCATCACCTTTCTTGTTACACTATAATTTGATACATGTATCCTTACATTTACAGCCCATCAGGGACAACCGTGAGGAAGAAGAAGAAGAGGAGGGGGACCAACAGGACAAAGAACCAGAAGAAGAAGAAGATGAAGAGCCCGAACTGGACCCCTCCATGTTTGACGGGGATGGAGGGGAGCAGGCCATAGCATACATGTTAAGCCTGTATGCCAGAAACGCGTTGAGCCAAAAAAGGGGGAAAGGGAAACACCCCTCTTCAGAGCATCAAAGTAACACGGGGAAGAAAGCTGCCAAAAAAACTGCTCCACGTCAGGATCCTGACGACAGTGGATATGACCCTAGTTATGAACCTGAAAAGCAAGACAGTGTAAAAGGGAAGAAGGGGAAGCAGGTTAAATCCTCTAGCTCACGGGGTAAAGGTAAATCAGCCACATCTAGTGCTGCATCCACCTCCTCCAACCAAGGGAACATTTTCCAAGAAATTCTGGCGGCCACCATGGGTAGGGGACGCGGCAGAGGTAGAGGTGTGAATGCTTCTCTGTCCAACACGAGTGTGCGTGGGCGTGGGAGAGGGAGGGGGAGAGGAGGGGGCAACAGCACCATATCTGTAATGGACACCTCCGGAAGCCAGAAAAAAGGCGAGCACTGGCGGCCAGAGGAGCTGGCCTCCTTGATAACCGGGGCAAATCATCTGAAGCCGGTGTTAAAAGGCCGTTTCCGCCATGCTTCTGACGGAGCTGCCTTGAGGAAAATGGCATGGGAGGAGTTAACAGGTGAGTAGTTTAACTTTTATACAGTTAGAACAACATAGCCCCTATGAAATAAAATTGTATATCAACATATTAACTCAGCATATGAAGAATGTAGTAAAAGAAGAAGAGTAAAAATTAAAGATAATTTAATTTGACTTATGATATTTCGCAGTTCTGTTACTGTAAAAAGAGGGAAGAAATCTAGATATTGAAAATATCATGTTTAATTTTATATTCATCAGAATATGTCAACGCTAACGGGGGGAGGGGTAAAACCTGGCAGCAGGTGCAAGACAAGCTTGGATACTTTGTGCAAAAAGCTAAGAAAAAGGTAAGATCATATTCCATTCTTCCTTTTTCTTAGTAGTGCTATATTGCCAACATATCCTAAAAAGTAACTTTATTCTGTTCCCCACATAACAGTAGTGAGGTATCGGTGCTGTGTATCAACATGTTGTTGTGGCATGTTTTGTATTTTAATTCTCATGTATGTGATTTCTTTTACAACAGCGGCAGCAGATCGATGCTAAATACGGCAGTGGAAGTGGTCAGCGTGAGGAGGGAGACAATTTGACTGATTTGGAACAGGGGGCATGTGACTACGCGGGAGAGGAGGTTACTTTAGGTGAGTCATACAGTTTTTGCTCTTTATCCTGCAGATACCTTTTTCTAAATAAATCACGTATAAGAAACATGATATGCCACATCCCTTTTTCCATGTTACATGTCATATTTTATTTTCCACATTCCAATTTCACTCACACATTTTATTATGCTTTATTTTCATAGGGATACCTGGAATGCAGCCACCAGACATCACTGGAAGGGGATGTGGAAGACCCAAGAACTCGTGCTATGACCCAAACCGACCGAACCGGGAGAACTACGATGACTTGGCCATGCCTAGTTCCGCATTGACTGCTGCACTAGAAGGGGGTCTTCTGGAAGACGGTATCAACAGTGAGTATTAAATATGCCAATTTAATACATGTCTCATTTCCTTACCTTTCTGCCATTTAATTTATTTAGCCCTTTATATACAATTAAAATATAAAAAATAGTACACAACATGTGTAGTACACAGATCACAATGCATGACATGTATGGCAGTATGAGACACCACGTGTGGTGTTTGCTTGCTTTCAGATTATCCCTTTCCACAAGAAGAAGCCATAAACCAATACAACCAGCAGGAAGAAGAGGATGCAGGGTTACAGCAGGACACAGAGCAGGAGGAACCAGAGGATGAAGAAGGCAGTGATGCCGAGTTGATAGACGAGGAAAAACTGAAGGAATCAAACAGGGCAAAAGTACTTAAGATATGCAACAGGTATAACACTCTTCTCAAAGCAGCCAAGAAGGGGACCAAAAAAGATGAACCTGAGAAAAAAAATGAGCCAGTGGACCCACCACCGAAAAAGAGAATGCGGAGAGCCGCATCCTTCTCCAATGTGTTAAATCTGAGTGACGTGGAAACAGGTTCCCCACCGCCCTCTCCAGATCCCCCGAAAGTTTTAACAAGTACTCCATCTCAGCCGCCCACTTCTAAACCAAATACCGGTACTACTACACGTCCTACTCAGAGCAAAAGTGACAACACAGCTAGGCTTAGTCCAATTAGGCCTCCCATGCCCTCTGGCAGCACAAGGCACAACACTTCATGCTTAGACAGAATAGAGAAGGCTCTCTCTACCTCAGCTTCCAGAAAAAATCTTTTCACCGGTGACAACTCTGTGCATAATGCATCCTCCAGTAGGCCGTATCCCACACCAGACTGGAGCCACATGATAAGTGAAAACCAACGCATGCTGGAGGAGCAGATAAAACAGGCTCAAGCAACACGTGTTACATATGCAGACCTTAACTCACTGTTCAGAGAGGCGCAGGAGAACATGGCGGAGAAAGCCAGGGACTGCATGGAACAGGTACAAGAGTCAACAGATGCCATGGCGGAGCTGCAAGACAAGTTAGCAGAACATACAATGAAGAGAGAAATTAAGAACGTACAGGGTTTAGATAAATTATCCAGTGCCATGTCAGGCGCCTCAAAGGAGTTCACAAATTCTAATGTATAAATGATGTCTAGTTTACAGAACGCAGTACATGAGATGGAGAAGCGGGTGGCTAAATCTGCAGAAACCACTGAACGTTCAACCCAAGCTTTGCAAGACTGCATGCGGGAACTAGAGACCCGGGCTAGACAAACAGCTGAACGATGTGAAAGGTCTACGCAAGCTCTGGAGGACTGCATGCAGAAATTGGAGAAGCGTGCAGCACAGACAGCAGAAAGGACAGCCCGGGCGACAGACTGTGTGGAAACCAGCATACAGAAATGTATGTACACCATACACCAACATGGGAATCTTTTTTCCTGTATAATGTGGGAATGATATTTTGTTCTACATTGAAGTAATGTAATCAGTGTATGGGAAGACGGGAAGTTTAAATATATGTGGCATTTCATTTGGTCAGGTCATAGAAATCATAGCATTGTTCTTACTTTGGTATGTAGCAAATGCAGTTTGAAAAAGTACACAGATATGTTATTTTTTTGCATGGGTTTGACTCTTTACAGTGCAGGAGCAGGCCAGACAGGCGGTGGGTGCAGTTGGGCTGTCACTTGAATATCGTGAGTATTTCCTGTCACCTTTGACATATAACATGAACCCACAACAAAAAAAGGAATTATGTAATATATTGTTCAAACTGGACATGGCATGTAGTTTTTTTATATAAAAAAGAAATTCCAGTTCGCAAATCGGCCGAAGCTGCCACGAAAAACATGTTGGAGAAGGAGCATGCTGGCGGGAAAGAAACCAAAGAAACAGGTAAGCAAAAGGTCACTGTTGCATCACATGTATATTTTTGTAAATAGAAGGATACGGGAACACATGGTACGGTACAAATCGGTGTGCTTTACAATAAAATGAATATAAATCATTTTGCAACCTTTTTCCATTTTCAGATGACAAAAGTGGAGAATCAGATGTGGAGCCAGATGAAACAACGGCGGTGCTGACACATCCGATTCCACCTGGAGAGGGGGAACAACCAAAGTATAACGTGGAGAGTAGCAGCTCAGCACGGGTCAGCGGGACGTACCTAGTGGACGGAGAGGGATTGACGTATCTTCTCCCGGGTTCAGGTGAGTGTAAATATTGTGAAGTAGAGCATGACTTGTTATATGCTACAGGTAGACACATGTGTTCCGTTCACTGTGATAGTGCTGTGAAACCTTTTTTCATTTGACTTATCTTACTGCTTTATTTGAATGACATATAATTTCTGAAGAATAAAGGGTTTGCATTTTCCTGTTCCAGCCGTGAACCGAGAGGCCGAAAGCAACACGGGTCTTCCAAGATACACTGTTCTACAGAAGAAGGAGTTTGTTATTGAGCAGGAGCCATGCACACTGCCGGACCTTGATACTGAAGCCGTGGCACCTGAGGAAACACCAGTAATCAACGTAGATCTCACTGACGGTCATGACACGGACGATACCGAGGTCTTTATGCCGTGTGCTGTGAGATCCAACGGCAGGTCTAAACGCTCTTGCAAGAGCAAGAAGGACAAAAACTAATATGTGAACTGATGCCAATTGTTTTGGGCAGATATGATATACAGACTTTTCCATTCACCAAACTTTTGTGAAGTTATTGTACTGTACTTTGGAATGTGCCAAAAAAGTACATCTTGTTTCAAGCAGTTCAGCTTTTATTATGTTTTTTGCTGTGCTTTTTTTTTGTTCTTAAAATATTCCCACATGTCACAATGTTAAGACAAGGTAGAATTTAGTTCAGAAATTATTTATTTGTTTCAGTTGGTGCTACCATACCGTAAAAAAGACAGTGTGTTTCATGTCTCTATCTCATGTGGTCAGGGTATTGGTATGACCCCTAACTTTGCATGTATAGCATACGTAATGTTGGATATATATTTTACATAACACAGTCCTCATACTTCTGATATGATACATAAAAAAACGGACGTGCCTGCACAGGTGTATAGAAAAAAGAGTTCCTTCTTTTCATATCATATAAGCGAACGAAACATATGGAGATGCTATCCCTTTTCTCAGGTTAACTTTATAAGAGGTTTCATAGTTTGACATACATCGTATGACAGCTGAATATACTTGAAGTAAATTAACATTAAGACAGTGACATGCCAACTTGCTATGTGGCAGAGGTTAAATTAAGTTGAACTGGTTTCAATACAGAATACATATCCAAGACACATTCCATGAGATATAGTTCAATGCATGCTTATACGGTATAGAAAAATGTACACTTTTAAGAAAACATACAGCCTTTCTGTGTATACTAAAGGAAAGGTGCGCAAAGTAAACATGGTGCAGATACACTGCTAGTGTATGAAGATATATTTTGATATAAAGTACCTTTTAAACAGGGTATGTGCTCTATTTACAGTTGTCTTCAATTTTGACGATAAACATTTGTTACTTTTAAATGTCTCCTATTCTGTTAATGTACACAGTGTATAATCAGTTTGAAAGAACATACTATAGTACCATATCATGACAGCAGTGGGATACCAAAAATATGGTGGCATGTCACACGTTATGTTCACAAAGGGTTGGGGCGGAGTGCAGCTGCCCTTTTGTTGAAGTGCTGCTTGATGAAGTCTTTCCTCATGTTCATGAACTTCTGTGGGGCCTGCCGCCCCTGGTTCTGCGGCTGAACGATCTTGGGCTGCACTTTCTGGAAACTGTCCCTCTTTTTGAAGTCCTTCAGAATTTTGACCCGCCCAACCTTTGCGCAGTTGTGCAGGCAACAGCATGCCTCAATGATACGTGCAGCCCGCATTGGAGGATGGAACAAATAGCCTCCACTGGAATCCAGTACTCTGATAAATAAAAAAAGAAAGACATAAGTATATATCAACACATGTCTGGGCTATCTGAAAGAAAGGGACCAAATCAAATCAGGTTGCACTCAATTTAACATGGAGGAACAAAACATGTGACAGCCATATTTTATTTCAATATAGGTCTGTATGATATACTTACCTATGACGTTGCTTCAGTTGGCCAATGTCCCGCTCCACTTTGGACCTCGTGCTCTTGTGCCATCGATTATAGCGGATATCCTGCACTGTGGTTTCCACTTTGACGGGTATGAGTATGTAGTCCGTCAACATGTATCCTGAATCTCCCAACAGGTAGTACCCACCAAACTGCCCGCGCTCCCCAAGGTAGCGAATTTGAGAGCCATTCATGACATAAATGTCATTGCAACTCCCAGGACAAGAAGCATTGACGTGCATGATCACGCCGTCGAAGTCTGTGACAATCTGATGAAACAAAAGAAAACATTTCAGCTATATACATGGATGGATGTCCGTGTCATATTTTAGTATAAAGTGGACAGATATATTTTGATCATATCATATTAAGTTTTTACTGCTCTATTCATATGTTGATGTAACATATCACGTCTTCTCAGCACCATAAAATATTTTCCTACATTAAAATACAAAAGTAAAAAAGTTATTTACCATGACATTGATCGAGTAATACCCCTTATAACAGAAGTACTGATTTTCGTCTTGGGTCATTCCTTGGGGACAGGCTATGGCGATGTGCGTGCCGTCTACCATACCGAAGCACTTGGGTTTCCGCGTCTTCTGATAAAACGGCATGGCCTTGTTGTTTTTCTCAGTGTCTGTGTGGGGCCAATGTATGTAGTCTGTCAGGTTGTGATGATAGAAATCGCTCACTTGCTTGACTGCTCTACACACGGTGGGGACGGACACTCCATGGCAATCTCCTATAGTACGGTACTGGGATCCCGTAGCAAAATACCGTAGAGCAATGCAGAACTGCAACATATAAATAGTTAAAATATCATTGAAACAGCAACATTAACTGCTAACTTTACTTCATGTGATATATCATGTAAGTTATTTAAATGTTCTTGTGTTCTGGTACATAGGAAAGGTGAGAGAAATTAAAATAAACAAGAGGAGAAAAACACAGGTGTAGAGTGGGACAGGTGAAGCAGGGGGGGTACTTACCATCAAGCTGTGGGGTATGGCATGCTTCCCTCTCAGCACTTTCCGTTCTTTGCTTGCTACGTATTCCTTTATGAGGATCCTGACCACGGCCTTGCTTAGGCGGTACCTTTGAATGAACTTTGTGTCTGTGTAAAAGGAGAGGGGGTCCAGTCGGGCATAGAACTCCCTTTTCACGGACAGGACATACCCCTTACCCATTGTCAAACCTAGCACAACAACAGGAGGAACTAGGTCATGATACATTTTCTTTACTTCCGGTTCCTCTGTCAAATGAATGCGGAGTGTGATACGGCAGCAAAAGTATGAAAAAAAACCCGTATGTGGTAAAAAAGGGCCTTATCTGCAATATACCCTGCCCTCTGACCTGCCGTGTTCAAAGCAAAATATACGGACCGTATACGGAATTTTTCAACTCCACATTATGTGGTGAAATTTGAATACATTTTCCCGCATGTTATGTGGTGAAACGGAAAACCGCCGTATATGACATACGGACCCCCCGTATCAGTCATACGGGGGGTCCATATTATGTGGTGAAATGCCTCCCTGTGAATTAGTCTAAACGTAGTTTTGGTTATGAGTTTGTCAATTTTTTCTCAAAAATACTTGGGGATACCAAGGAGACAAAATGTTGATATTTAACTTTAGGTTGGTGTGGAGGCCAATACTTTGTATGAGTGTTGTAATAGGGTAATTTGAGGGTGCTGATTCCGAATTTGCTCTATATAAAGTGATATCTGTGTCGCAACAAGGTCAGATTCAAGGTCAAAGGTTACAATTTGATGTAAAAATGAGACTGAAATGAATAAACACATTTTGAGACAAATACAAACATATTAGAAGTGACTCTTGTTCATCTTAGGCATATGACTCACATCTGTCTTAATCATATACTGTTGATGTGGCACCAGTACAAGCGATTGCAAATAGAATAGAATGAGCTATTTGCATTACAGCTATTACCCTGCTTAAATTGCAGTCTCATTCTTATAGTTATACCCACTTGTGACCTGTGACCTTGTATTTGACCTTGTTGCGACATAGATATCACTTTACACATGGCAGATTCGGAATCAGCGCCCTCAAAATACCTTATTACAACACTCATACAAAGTATTGGTCTCCACACCAACCCCCCTTCACATTGTCAGCCTGGCTCCCCGATTAAGAGCACCCTGAGAAAGTCTAACAGGGGTCAATGGGAGTTAATGCAAGGTTGTAAGGCCCTTCAAGCATGGGAGTTTATACTGAGTGGACGTTTTACAGTTTTGCAAAACTTGCTCTATGTGTTGTGTGGACTGCCCGACTGACCTCAGCTTGACCTCTGCATGCATATATCTATAATTAACCATGACTCAGGTGCCATGTATATTTAATTAATATATGTGAGGGTCTGTGCTGCATCTTTCATTAACGCCTTTATTTACATTCATTAGCCGCGTTGTGATTCTTGTTAAGTAAGTCGGCTATTTTATATCAATGGGGGGGGGATGATGTTGGGGCAAACATATTTTATCAAAGGGGAATTTCATCATTTTTCAACAAAAAAAATGCCAGCGAAATATTTTGATTGAAGGGAGGGGGCAGGGGGTAGGCAGGGAGGTTTATGTGGGCTTGCGAGAAAATCAACCAAGCCCCAGGTAACATAAGTACATTGGGCCAAGATTGGGCCAATATACCACTTGAAATTGGGCCAATGATGGCATTTTGATATTGGCCCACCGCTGGTTTGACCGCTGGCCCAGTAATGGCCATGCTCGGATAAAGGGATATCGATTTCATGTTGGCCCAATGTTGGGCCAACATCAAAATGTTTTTACATTATTCCAAGGTTAGAAATTAGACGTTGGACCAACCTTGTAACAAATATGCCGCCCCAACATATAATTTTCAATACAGGACCACTGCAACAATCACTGATATTGAACAATATTATTTTTATGTGTATAATTAAATGTGCAAGCATACTTAAGACATGACTGTCAAGAATCATCAGTTTAGAAAAAGCCATTTCTGTCTTTTTAATCCATCTTGATCTCTATCCCAACATGGTTAGAAATAATACAAACTGTATTACTATCATTTAGGACTTATCTAACTACATTACCCACACATGAGGTGTCTTCAAGTTACTTTTGACAAATTCCCATGGTTGTCATGCAGTAAATGGCACTTTTAGATGTCAAATTTCATCCATGAACTTCCTCTGACCTTTAAACATGTAGAGCACGCTGGGGATCACGTTTATAACCCAATATGATGGCAAAGTAGGAGCCATCCTGTAAGAAATTCTTCAGGCAACATTGAATCCCCCTGGTGTAGATCACAGCCAATATTGGACAAGTGTAGATGGAATTGATGATGGTCCAAGATCAGAAATGATATGATGGCCCTGAAGTGTCCCAACACTGAGCCAACATTGGGTCAATATCAACAATATCAAGCATGGACCAGGTCTGAGCCAGCAGTCAACCTAGCGATGGCCCATTATCCAAATTGCCAGAGGTGGGCCATCATTGTAATTTGTATGTTGAACCAATGTATGCATTACTTACAATGGGCCATGGTTGGTATAACCATTGCGATGGAGTCGATCATTGCCGACATTGGCCCAATATACCCTTGCTACCTGGGGCCCTACTATTGTTAATGAGTGCTCCCTGACACATTGACACATGGAGAGGGCACAAGAAGATGTTTAATGGGAGACCTGCCTGAGGCATTGGCAACATGCATGACCACTTCGATTGAAGAGCCCGCTGGCATAAGATTGGTCTTCTTCTTTTGTGTCTGTTTGGTTCCCCATGCTATGTTATACTAAAAGGAAATTGAAGTGTAGTGTCGTGAGGCATTTCAAGGAGGCCTGGAATCACCATCTCTGATCATCAATTCACAAAACTGTAAATTCCATTATTACATACAATTCCTCAGCACAAAGTAAATGTTGATCACAAGTAAGACTCCACTTACATGCTTTTTATGTGAGCTTTTTATGGTATCATCTTATCACTCATCTAACTCCCCTCCCCTCCCCCTCCTCCAGGAATATGATCACAATGATATCTGGTAGTAATCATCATTAGCAGAGGTGACGTGCTGTTACCAAATATGCTAATTTACTGGTGTTACCATTATAAAGGGGGTCTTCCACTGCGACAGATACGGGTACGGATGGTAAAAAGTGTCCAAAAGTGGGCAAAAAGTCGGCAGTGGAAGCCGTTTCTAGCCGTGACGGATTGGTTTTGACGGCTACGGATTGAAAAAAGTACTTCCACCAACGACGTTACGGCCACGTATTGCATACCGACCAGCTTAAACGTGCACGGAATGCCACGGAAAGGCGACGGAACACGCACGTTTGAGCAACTTTTGGCCAAAAGTTGCTCAAACGTGGAATATCAAAATGTTTTGATATTTTGACGGTTGTCATTTTCGACCTCTGTCCGTCAATTAGGCGTTTCAACCGAGGCGCTGTCTTGGCGCCACCTGGCGTAAAGTGGCGAAACCGTCAGTTCATCTTTTTCCCACCGCTAGGCGCAGCAGTCGCTCACGGGTCATGTGACCACGCGTTTGGTCGTACACAGGTCAGTCAAAAACCAAAATGGCGAGCAGGCGTAAGCGGGGCAGTGCTTTACCAAACGCTGAAACAACTCCAGGGCCGAAGAGAGCGCGCAGAGGGGCGAAAGCACAACCCCAAGAGGTCGAACAGGGTTCAGAGAAGCCCAATGGCAAAGGTAAGAAGACGCTGGGCCCGGCGAAGACGGTCACAAAGCCCGCCGAACCGACCCGCACCACCCCACCCCGTAAGGTCAAAGAGACGTCTACACCTGCATCTGCTCGCAAAGTGAGGCGCTCACTCAAGTTAACCCCGAAAAAGGCAACCGTAGTCGATCTGGTAGAGGAGGGTGAGGACGGGGATGACAGAATATCTCCGCAGGAAGAAATAGCAGCCCTTAAAGCCCAGCTTGCAGAAATGGCTAAAAGGCCAGCGGACCAGGAGCGGGAGGTCGAGTCGCTCCGTGCACAGATAAAAAGTATTGTCCAGCAGCCGGTGACCCCAAAAGTCAAAAAACTGTTAGCACAGCGTGCCGCTGCAGAAGAGGGTGGACAGGATGATGACGCCATATCCCACGATTCAGACGATGTGTATGATGAAGAGGCAGCCAACACGTCTCAACCAGTAATGGAAGCCGACAAATCATATCATAAGCACCCACTTTTTGACCGCCTGGAGGATGGCCCTCCTGGTGAAGCAGGCACAGCGTCAGATGCTGGATCAGACACTTTTGACGTAGGGGGCCTCAAAATGGTACCCGGCTTCACCGCGGCCGAGAACGACTTACAAGGTAAAAGCCATGACCAATGGTGGACGGAGGATCCCACAAGGGAGACTGCCCTGTGCTTGATGTGGGGGGAAGAGCCAGCCCTATTCGACATGGAGAGAGACGACTACCGTATCCCGTCGGTCCGTATAGCCCTGATTCGCAAATTTGCGGTTCGCCTAAAAATGCCACGTGAGTATAAGCGTTGTTTTCAAGTCCAAAAATTAATAATTTTTAATTCTAAAACAAAAGAGGGATCAATTTAAAAAAAAAGATGAACACACCTGCATTATCACTCCTATTCACCAAATTATTCAAAATTGTTGGTCTATTTTTTTAAAGTAATTTGTAATATTGGAGTACCGGTAATGTTGAGCAGTATCAAATAATTGTGAAATACTTGACATATCAAAGTGGAAAACTGTATATGACAAATGCAGGACGGGCCTGTGATGTAGCACTTCCTAACAAGTGACTTTTCTCTATTCTCCAGCCGCCGTGATTGCCACACGTATGGGTAGTTTGCGTAACGCTTTTCAAAAAATGTGTAAGGGCCTGCCGAGCGGTGCCTCTCCTCGGGGAAAAACTACAAGACAACGGGAGATTGCACGTCTTGTATACTTCTTGAGAACTCATCTGAAGAAGACAACATCGATAACAAGTTACAGTGGGGTGAGCCCTGCTAAGAGCTACACCCCCCAAAAAAAAAGTGGGAGACCAGCTGTAAGTAGACACGTTTGGGTTATTTCTGAACTACCGGTATAATACAATTTAAAACATATTTCAATGTATTTGAAAAGTAAACACTCCTAGCACGGCCTTATATTTGTTAACTGTCTTGCTGACTGTAACCCTACATATAACTATATATTGTAAAACACTCTTAAGATTTGTGTACTTTTTTGTTGACTGAGACCCAACATCACCATGCCTGAAACTAAAGAAATGCCACTTCCATTCTGCAGCAGGCCACCAAGCGCGCCGTCTCCACCCCAAAAGTGAAAACTGCCAAGCTGTCCGTGGCGGAAGAAGCCAAGCGTGACGCAGAAGATGAAGAGGTTAGTTTTTATGCAGCAGTGCTATTTATACTAATTTTGTAGGGTTCTTGTTGGACTTTACAGACTACCGGTACAGATACCACAAGCCTTACGTGTAAAAAACTAAGGTGGCAAAAATTCAATCACATGTTATAAATAGAAGTTCCTTTATTCCCACAAGTGCAGACGTTTCACTAGCCTCAGTAATAATTATTTGCCGTAAAGAGTCAAATATGTACATGAATCAGGGCAGAAAAGTAATACCGTTGTGTCTTATATACTTCTTCTATTATTCTTTGTATTTAAGGATTTTATCTTTCCCATTTCTTAGATATTCCAAAGGAACGTCAAAAGGATTATGGAGACCTCACTGTCTCCCATTTCAAGAAAGAGGTACAACAGTGACGGGGATTCAGTTGGTGAGGGCGCAGAAGAGGCTGAAGGGGAGGCGTGTGAGGAAAACGGCGAAGAAGAGATGGACTCCCAGAGCCAGAGTGTCATTAATCCTAAAAAATTTAGCGCCAACCAGCGGCTGAAGGATGCCAAAACCGTGGAACGTTTGACGAAGGACAGTCCCCGGCTGGGGCAGGGGTCAACCGCCGGGAAAACCGCGGATAAAACCAAAATAAAAGGGCAAGCCAAGAACAAGCCAGCCACGGACGCCTCCACCTCTGATGGTAGGAGTGGCGCGTCTTGCTCTGGTCAACGCGGTCCTGCCCCTGTTTCAGCACTGGACAGGTACCAGGCGTCCGCTGGTGGCAAAAAGTTGTCTGCCCAGGCAGAACAGAACATACAACTGGCTAAACAAAAGTGTGTCAAAGCTGTGCGAGGACTGACATTGAAAGGCCAACAGCCGCCCATTATTCAGCGTATAAACACGTCCAAAGAGTCGGATGGAGGTGACTTTGATGTATCCCTGGATGTGTCTAACATACCGTGGCATAAGCAGGCCGGCCCCGGGCACAGGAGGTTAAAGGAAGAGCTCAAGAAAAAAGCCAAGGAAGAGGAGAGGGCTGGCAGCGAAGCAGGGAAGGAGAAGGTCGAAGCCATGAAAAGCATGGCCCAGTCTTTCCATAAGTTTGGGGAGGACATGTCCCGGGCACGGGAGCAAGCCGCTGACCCGGTGCAACTGTGGGCCGACTCTCTGGTTCCACAGGTGGCACGGATGGAAGAACATACCCGTGATATGTTTATGGTACATGTGCTCGGGATAGCCATTAAAGCCATACACAGGCGGTGGGATCCTGCTGACGCATGAGTTTTTAAAGCATGCTGACCAAAAAACTCTGACGTTGTGAGTTCAAATCATTCCACTTTTGGTGGCAGTTGGTCAAATGGCCAAATTAACCCACGTATCACTTGAACTTTTTACACAGTTTTTGGTGTATCAGATCTGATTTTATCAAACTTTGACAGTTCAGTCACACTGCCGACAGCTTTTTTGGCATTGACGTAGCTCAGTAGATTTTGCTACTTTTTACTTCACTTTTGATGTTACTGCGGCCAGATCTTTTTGAAGGTAATCCCACTTCGGGCTGCACATATATACTCCAGACGTTTGGTGCATAATATTTTTCTAGTCGGTTATATTTAGGGTTACACCTTGACGGGTTTATTTGTTGATAAGAAATATTATTATAGTTGTGAGTTGGCCGGTACCGTATATCTCATGTTTTGATGAACAAAAAGTGTAAAGTCAACACCACTTTAGTTTAAAAAGGGGCACATACGGGTGACAGCTTTATTTCCTTCTGAGACGTCCTGCTAATTTCCACACGTGTGGTCCACTTATGGACAAAAAAGTACCGGTATCAGAATTGTACAATGTGAATACTTATGTGCCATTAAAATGCTGTAACGCCAGATGCAATGTATCAGTACCGGTACTTAAGAGTTACATAGATACTATTGAAGTTTATATTAGAAGTTTTTACTACTTAACAGTGAAGTAGCAGCCCTTTTTATATTAAAGCCTCTACATAAACATTTGTACAATAACGTTCACTTCTTGAAATCGTCCAAAAAGCCTGCTTCAAATGAACGGTTCATATATATAAAAAGTTTGAACACAGGTTGCCCAACCTCAAACGTCAGCCAAGGGTGTACAAAAGTGCTCAGAGGATTAATACAATTAAAAGCATTTATGTACAACTTATTTCATTGATAATCAAGGTATTGGATATAGCTGTTTAAAAGGTATGACTGGTGCAAAGTTGTAGAAGTTACCGGTAGTACATTTAATTACTAGTTTAAGGAAGTTTTAGAACATACATTCGTCCATGTTCTAAAACTGACATAGTTATTGACATGAAAGGTTCAATCTTTGAGTAATTTCTAAACGTTGGCGTTGCAGCAGTTGTTGAAAAGTCACGTGCCAGACAAAAGTATCTGGAACCGTGAGAGTTCACGCATATCACAATCATCCACTTTTCGGTGCTTAGGACTCATGTTCTACATTGCATGTTGAGATATATAACTTTATCTGTCCAGCAGTTGCGTTCATTTTCTGTTTCTAAATAAAAATGTTTTCACTAAAAATGTTACACCTCTTTAAGTTATACATTTATGTAGCTGAGTGCTACAGATGGTCTAAAGTCTTAACACGGACATAGTGAAAGATACACATATATTTGGGTTGTCTGTTCAAATAGGTGCAAAGTCTTTACAACAATATAGATACACATATGTCTGGGATGCCACGTTTCAAGGACAGAGTGTGCTTTAATCTGAAACGAAACAGGTCCATTTAGAAATATTTATTAACATCTGTCCCAGCATTATAAGTCTCATAAGCATGTATACAAAGTGGCCTGCATTGGATAATATTGTGGACGGTCCCAGTTAGTAGTATAGTATGTATCGGAACGGGACTATAGTTAAGTACTGTTTATTACTCAATCGACATGCAGCCAATCAGAGGCCTCCATTTGGTCACGTGACCGGAAGTGACCTACTTAGGGGATTAGTGGTGACGTCACGTGACCTAGTTAGCCAATCAGAGGCCTCCATTTGGTCACGTGACCGGAAGTGACCTACTTAGGGGATTAGCGGTGCATTCTGGGTAACCCTGCAGCCAATCAGAGGCCTCCATTGGGTGACCGGAAGTGACCTACTTAGGGGATGGTGCATTCTGGGTAACCTACTGACCTACTTAGGGGACCGGAAGTGACGTCATATGACCTAATTTAGGATCACGTGATCGGAAGTGACCTGATGAGTCACGTGACCGGAAGTGACGTCACACGACTTAATGGCCAATCGGAAGCGACCTGATTGATCACGTGACCGGAAGAAGAAGAAGTTTTTTTTTGTTTAGGATCTCGTGACTGGAAGCGACGTCGTCACATGAGTGACGCTTTAAGAGACTGCGCGACTTACTAGTAAAAGAAGCCGTATGATAATAAAAACACAACAATATTTTCTTTTAATTTTTTTTTATTTTTTTTTTTCAATCTTGATAAACACTCTATTTTTGAAAAGATGCACACGCTTATTTTTTTTTTTTTTTTTTTCATATCTCTAAAGGACTCGTTGTCACACCGTCAGAATGCACGCGACGCTTATAATACAAGTAGCGCACGCCGTCTTTCTCTATGGTGTAGGTGACCATTTTGTTTCGCACCACTTTGAAATTTCTATTTACAGCAATGAGAGTTTTTCGTTGGCGAAGAACATCCAAGAAGGCGTCTGGTTCCTGGGGGTTTTGTTTCTTCTGTACGCCTTTTGCACTCCATTTTTTGGATTTTCTTTCACCGGTGTCGCTGACTCGATCGTAGCAAATGTAAGTCTTAGGGTTGAGACTTAGGATCCCGTCACCTTCCCACTCCGCTTTCATGAGCCCCGAAGTTCTCAGATCGTGAAGGTACCGTCTCTCACAACATCCGCCGGGCGGCGCACACCATTCTCGCACTCTTTCCGTTTTTGTCTTCACGAAAAGCTCTAAGTGCTCGTCGCACACCGCTGTCGGAAGCCACTTTCGTTTCTCTCTGAAGTACGTCTCTCTCAGGCGAGGTTTCACTAGGTCATCCAACGTGGCACCGCTGAGAGCCATGTAAAGACTGTCGGTGTCCATTTGACAAAGGGCATAATCGCGCCGATCGACGAATCTATCCAAGAAGTCGTATGTGAACTCTAACATTTTCAACTTCGCGTACTGGTATACCATGAACCCTATCTGAATAGGGAGGTTGTTCTTGACCGTTTTCGGTTGTAGTTCGACTTCAAACAGATCGGAAGTCAACTCGGACGCCTTTTTGAAGCGCCACGAATTGGCCAATAGTTCGAACTTCCGACTGTCAGTGTATCTCACCGCCGTGTGTTTTTCTTTGTTGCAGATTGTTTTACCGTACGTAGCGTTTCCCATTAACTTGTAACAGTCTGACAGAATTTTCTCGTTCTCGTTCACGTCGCCACGTCTTCGCGCCGCCGTCACTTCGTCCGCGAAACCGGCAAAGGAGCGTTTAGGTAGGTATTCTACCACCAGCTGCACTTTGGTGACTATCAAACCGTGCTCTAAATACCACTTGAGAAGCGGCGTTCCCAAGAGAATATTTTTTCCGTGGTAACTCCCTATCAGACATCTCTGAGGCGTGCTCAACAGCTTTTCTTCCTGCGCAAAGTCTGACATGTGAGGGCCTATGTCCGATTTTGAAACGGTCGCGTTCTTGAAAACGGGGGTCATTTCTTCGAAGTACTCTCGTAGGTGAGGCGGCGTAGTGATGTCCACTTGAACTAAACCGAACATTTTCTCCTCTTTCACAGCGGAAAGGATGTCGCTCTCGCTCATCGCGTTTCGAGACACTTTCAAAGCGTCAACCTTCCAGCGTTGTTGGGAGGCCTTGACCCGCTCATCTCGACGCTTCATCTCTCGCCATTCGCACTCCCACACGACGACCAGCTTGTAACCTAACGCTTTCAAGTAAGCGCTTACTCTGGTCGTTCTGTCGCGTCTCTCCTCTCTCAGTGAAGCGCACTGATATCGGTGCGACGGTATGCACTCGTGAGCGTGGAACCAACACCCGTGAAACTGGAAAACCGTATTAGAGGCCGCGTGAAATCCGTCCACGCGAATTCTCCGACAGCCTACCGCCATCTCGCCGCCGTTCAGAGCGTGGCGCAGTTTCACGTCGCGGTCGTGCTCTACGAAGCGTAACCACTCCAAAGCGCTGTGAGAGTTTCTTTGCCTGATTTCGGGCTTGAACTCGGTCTCGGGCCGTCTCACCGCGTAATAGCCCGTGCAGTGCGCTTCGCTCATGCAGCGCAAGTACAGAGAGTTAGCGTCTAGTCCTAGGATGTGTTGGCACGGTCTCGCTTCTTCGCCGTACTTGTGCTCCCTTATCCGCGTGGTGCCCTTCTCGTGAAATCTATGGAAGATGATGGAAGGACCGCCGACTAGATTCTCTTTGATCAGAGCGTGGAGGACGGCGTCGAACTGGGGAAACGTTGTGAACGCGTCTTCTAGGTTTTGGAAGAGGAAGCGTAAAGTCAAACCGGCGAGAGAAACTCCGTCTTTCAACATGTCGATGCCGCGATCTTGGAAAAATTTAGCGTGATTTTTCAGAGCTTCTATGAAAGGTTTCACGTCTTTGTTGTTGTAGTGGATCAAGTAGTCTTCCATAGTTTGCATCTTCTCGTCGGACCAAACTTTCTGACATGCGGCGTAGTCGGATTCGGACATTTTGACGCCCGTCAGCTCGCTGTCGAAAGCCGATCTCGGCGGCAGCGTTCTGTTTGCCAGTTTCCTGGTAGACGTCATCCATTCGTAAGGAAAGTGACCTTTCTCTTCGTTCCTGGTGAAAGCTCGCAAATAGGTCGCGTAGTTGTAACCGGGTGCCAAATAGTTGACTACGTCCAAGAAAACCGTGTGCTGTGTGTAAACCGCCAAGTATTGATTGCTTCTCTTTATGACGCTGAATTCTTGGTTTCTTCGGTCTCCGGAGGCGAAGAACGAGTGAAGGCGTATTTTGATCAGGTTCAAGTCGTAACGCCCCGAGTTGAAGCCCACCACTGGAGCTTGACGGATGTATCTCAGAAGACGCTTCTTCAGTTGAACTAACGGGTGTCTGGTCTGAGCCGCAGCGAAGCCGCCTGGAGAAGGGGTGGTGAACGTCGCCTCCTCCAGCAGGAGAGCTTCACCTATCGCCGCATCTAACTTCGCTAACGTCGGTCGGTAAAGTTCTAGCACAGCTTCCCCGATCGCTTTGGCGTTCTCGTTTATGTGATTTAAAACTCGGTCCAACAAGGGGTCGGAATCTGCGTCGGACGCTCTGACGAAGCAGACGGGCCCCTCCCACCCCGGAAAGTCGGATGCGACGCTAGCCGACAAAGGGACGTGATCCCACAGCAGGGACACGTGCTCCGTCGACGGTTCTTTGCACGGTCTGAAGAAAGCCTCGAAATCGAAGGCGATCTTGTAAGGGTAGATTCCGGAATGTCCGTCGGGGGGAAAAATGGAGAAGTCTGCTAGCGCTTCGAAAATCGTTCTCGAATTTTGGTAGATGCCACCTACGTAGCGCAACTTGACTTGTCGGCAAGAGGAAAGCTGGTTCCTGTGTCTCTTCAGCAAGAACTCGGTGGTGAACGCCGCCTTACACTTGCAACATTCGTATATGCCCGCGTACGCGTTGAAGTCCGTGACGAGAGAGACGTGCAAACCGCCTTTCGCCGTCAGGTGTAGGTTGACTTTACCTCGGGCGGCCACAGTTCTGGAAGGCGGTCTGATCAGAGTAACGCGTCTTCTCAACTTCCGCCCCGGCACTTGACGCGACGCGGTGTAAACCGCTATTTGTACGTCAAACAAGTTCTCTAACGCGGGTAAGTCGCGGATGTTCAGACCCGGAAAGGATTCAGGTGTGGCAGCGGGACAGAACTGACGTAACAAATCTGAAGCGCGCTTGCTGGTGTTGTATAAGTGAAAGGAAATGCAGCGGAAGATGCAGAGGTTGTCCTTGTTGGGAAAATCTAACACGCCGCTTCTCTTTCCAACTCGACCGGCCTGAGTGATCCTACCGCCTATGGGGAATTCCCCCGGTCCCATGTAAACGCAGATGTTCAAATTGGTAGGAAAAAGAATGTGCCACTTGGTGTCAGCGTCGCAAAGTTTCCGTACCTCCTCGCAAGCGACGGTGTTTTGCATCTTTGAGAGGAGCTCTTCCAAAGTTTCTGAATTAGTTACAGTAGGGAGCGGTTGTATGAGAGTTGCGTTGTTCTGGGAGGCGTGGAAGTAGCGCAGTTTGCTCTTGTCTTCTCTGTGTTGTAACAGTAAGCCTACCGAGAAACCCACTTTGTATCTGAATCTTTGTGTCAAGTGAATGCGACGCATAGTATCTACAGCGTCACTCAACTCGCCGGTTGGTAGCCTGAAGTTTGTTACACTCACGCGAGTCCCGTGCATCCTGACGCCCGTTTGTATCGCAGGCCAATTCGCCGTGAACGTTTCCTCCCCGTTCGGTACAGCACATATGCGCGGAGGGACGGTCACCCCGTCCAGAGATTCGCGTCGACAAGCGCTCTTTCGGCAATCCCCTTCGCCGCATAGAGGGCAAAACTTAGCTACTACTCTACAATTTTCTACGTGTCTCTCGTGGTTGTACGCTCTTTTAAACATTTTGAAACACTTTTCGCATACGTACTGTGTCATGTTTTTTTTCACTCGGTTACCAACTACTTAGCCGTCTAACTATCTATCTATCTATCTAGCCATCTATCAATCTGTCGTCTATGTAACTATCTTTCTGTCTGCTGTCTGTGTATCCGTCTGTCTGTCTGTCTGTCTGTCTCATACAGCGTACGTCAAACGCTGTGTGTGTGTGTGTGCGCGCGTGAGCGTTGAGCGTCTCTCATTCCGAATCTATGCCGAGATATTTCAGAATGATCTCTGTTTTGTCATCCAACTCTTTGAGCGCTCTGGCGGACAGCGTCACCCCCTGCTGTGTGGGTTTTTTGTCAGGACCTTCGTACTTGCGCACGTGGACGAGGTTCTTACCGCTGTAGTAGCTCACAGCTGCGTACACTTCGCCCGCCTCATCCAGCACTGCGAACCAGGGGGTGTGATTAGGTTTTCCTTGCGCGGCCGCTGTGTCGCGTATGCGCACCACTGCGCGGATATCGGCGATGCGTGCTATGAGCTCGCGCAGCGCGTCGGCCGTGAAGTGCACTCGCTTGCTTCTGGTCAGAGACGCCTCTTTCACCTGGCCGTCTTTTGTGTAGCGCGGCCTCCTAGACAGTCTAGCCACGTCCTCCCAGATCTCCAGCGTCAAAGCTCCGTCTAAGCAGAACTCTAACCCGAGTGTTTTCTCTGCTTCTTCTCGTCCATCTCCTTCTTTTTCTTGTATTTTTCTCTTCTTAGTGGGCCTTGTTGTTCTGGAACTCACCTTAGAACGTTTCACACCCGCAGGATGAGTAACACCATCAGCGTGAGCTGAATCAGCAGCAGAACCGATAGCAGGAGCAGCGTCAGCGCTGGTGGTATCGGAGGTCTCGTTGTTGGAACAGCGCAGCCACACGCCGTCCGTGCTGTGTGTAGCGGTAGAAGATGAAGCGCCGCCGCCGCCCTCGTAAGGTGGCGGTGAGGGCAGTCGCCACGGACCGGACGGGGGGGCGCTAGCAGTGGAGGAAGTGAGGTCGAAAGGTCGAAGAGGGAAGCCGAAAAACGTACCGCTCACCCCTTGCCCTTCGGGTTCTTCGTACGCCTCGTCGTCAGCGTCGTTCTCTGTCTCACCCTGTTGCTGCTCCTCCTCCTCCTCTTCTTCTCGGTTCAGGGGCTGAGTGTCCGAATAGCTGTAACTCTCAGCGCGAGCGGCGTCGAGGGCGTCCGTCGATGTAGTGGTGGAGGAGAGGGGCTGTGCAACGTGCGGCAGGTCATCAAAGTCATCAACAGTAGTGGGGAGGTAAAAACCCGGTTGCCAGTACTGCGCTGTGCCAGGAGCGTTGTCGTCAGTAGTAGTAGCAGTAGCAGCAAGTGCAGCAGAAGCAGCCGCAGCAGGCGCAGCCGCAGCAGACGCAACAGTAGCAGGCGCAGCAGCAGCCTCAGCAGGCGCAGCCGTAGCAAGCGCAGCAGTAGCAGGCGCAGCAGCAGCAGCAGCAGCAGCAGCAGCGGCAGGCGGGACGGCGGTAGCAGCGGCAGCGCGCTTAGCAGCAACGTGTACCGTCGCGAGTGTAACAACGTCGCTAGCACGACGACTGCTACCAGTAGTACTACTAGTACTACTACCACTACTACTACTACTGCTACTACTAGTGCTACTGCTACTACTACTACTACTACTACTACTGCCGCGAGCGCTCGCTACAGCAGGAGGGTGATAAGACCAACCGGCTGCGGCGGTAGTCTCATGTTCAGTAGCAAGAGCAGGCACTGACGCTAAACGAACGCTGTTCCGCGTAGTCTTCTTGTTCTTGAACGCCGCTAGCTGTTGTCTTTTGCTCATGGTGGTGACTGTAGAGAGCAGCAAAAAAGAATGAGTGAGTGAATGGAGGTTTCCAAGCCCCTTATATACGCCTTCTCGCTTCTAGAGCTAAGCTACTTACCGACCCTGTTCAGCTGCCGCCGGCTGGCCGGCGGCCATTCACAAAGAGAAACAAAAAGACATAAGGCATGACGTTTTCAGCTGGATCCCTTTCCCCCCCCCCCTCTTTTGAGAGATCGACTGTGATGATGAGCTAAGCCGCTTACCACCCTGTTCAGCAATTCAACGCGCATTAGCTGTATAAAGGGTTAAGCGGTTGCTGCCTGCCGTCGACTGACCGGTGGCGGCCATTCACAAAGACATAAGGTATGACGTTTTCAGCTGGATCCCTTTTTGAGGGATCCACTGTGGTGAGCTAAGCCGCTTACCACCCTGTTCAGCCATTCAGCGCGCGTTAGCTGTATAAAGGATTAACGGTAACGGTGATGAGCTTACAGTGTGTATACAAAAAAAAACTACAGGAGGCGTGTGGCGTGAAGCAGGACCCCCCTAAGACGAACGTGTCTGTCTGTGAGTAGAGGCGTGTGCATGTGGTGAGCGACTTAAGTGTAAGACAAAAATCGCCACCTCCTGCCGTGGTGAGTAGACCGGGCCGGCCAGGCGGGCGGGCGGCCGGCTAGTTCAATAGGGAGGGGTGACAGCTGCCTAAGGCTGTGCATGAAAAAAAATCCGATTTTCACCTGACCTCTGACGTTTGTTACAATGAATGTCAGAGGGAGGGAGACGTCCTCGGGTAGGGGGTAGGAGGTATTAAGGCTATGAGTGAGGAAAAAACACCGTTTTCAGCTGGTCTCCACGGATAGCGATGCCACACCCCCTCGTCATCTAAGCTCTTAAGGAGCGGAGCGGCTGAAAAAGCGTCATGCGGACAGGGTGCTAGACAGCTGGAGCGCTGTTGGAAATGGGATTAAACTCCCTCTGTATAAAAAGCTCTCATTTCTGTTGGAAAAAAAACATATCACCTCTGACCCCAGTAACGGCTACTACCACCACCACCGCCACCACCACCACCGCCGCCACCGCCGCCGCCGCCGCCGCCGCCGCTGCCGCCGCCGCCAAGACGAGACGAGATGGCTCAAGCTATTCCACTTTCAAGCTCGCCTTCACCGCCCGGTGCGCCTGAAAAAAAGTTAATGCAGCTTGACGACGTGAGACGCGGCGCGAGGCAGCAGACCGATGATGGGGAGACCCGACAGGTAGGACAGCGGCGGTTAGCCTATAGCGACGCCTTGCTTCGTCAACTAGGTAAAGAGTTGAGCGGCTGTTGGAGAGAGTTGGGCAGTAGCTTAAAAGTCAGCGCCGCCCGTATGGATGCTCTAGTAGAGCGCAGTGTCAAGACACCGGAGGAGCTGTGTACGGCGATGTTCCGAGTGTGGTGGGGTGAAACCCCGCATCGTCATAGATGGGGCGAGCTCGGTCGCGTCTTCACCCGCATAAGACGCATGGAACTGTTGGCTCAGTGGATGGCCCTTCTCCACAGACAGGGGTTGGATTTCGAAAACCCCGACTCGCGCGCGATGCATAAGCACTTGGGCACCCTCGGCAGACGTCTGGGTAGCAGGTGGAAAGAGGTGGGGGACCATTTAAAATTGTCGCCTGAGAGGTTAGATAAGATCGCTGAAGAATGCGAATACGGAGGAAGTCCCGCTGAGTGGGCCTTCCGAGTGTTGAAAATGTGGCAAGATGAAGCTGACGGCGCCGGCGGTACGCCTTTTGAACTCCTTCGAGTGTTGACTGAGGACATGGGAAAGTTTGGCCTCGGCATCGCGATATTACTTGACTTTATCAAGCAAGAAACAACGAGAACGACGGACATGTGAATTGTTGTGTTTTATTTTCATACGTCTTCTTTATTAGTCAGTAAAAAAAAAAATATCATAACAATTAAGACGCGCGATCTCTTAAAGTGTCACTTCCTCCAGTCGCAGCTGATCGCCTCATCGCAGCACGTGATAAACAAAAAAAAAACGAAGAGACACGCTTCTTCCTCTCGAGAGGAAGAAGCGTGTCTCTCGATTGAAATCTTTTTCTTTTCTTTTTTTCTTAAAAGAGACAAACGCCCCTTAGAGTGCTCCCCCACCCCCCTAGAGTGCCCCCCTCCCCCCTCCCCCCCTCCCCCCCACCACCCGCCCCATGCATCCTAAAAGCGCCCCCCTCCCCATGCATCTTAAAGAAGCCCCCCTCCCCCCCTCCCCTCCCCTCCCCCCCTTATACACTCTAAAGAACGCTTCTACCTAGTTCAATAAGTCACTTCCAGTCGCTCGTAAAACAATAAAAAATGAAAAAAAATGAAAAAAAAAACTTATATCGTAGTGTTTTTTATTAGTTTACCGAAAAAAAAAAAGAGACTCGCCTCCTCCTCCAAAAAAAAAAGATATCACATTTTAAAGCCCGTGACCCCTTAAAGACGCTCATCTCTTCATTAAGTCGCGTGACGTCACTTCTTCTTCTTCTTCTTCTTCTTCTTCTTCTTCTTCTTCTTCTTCTTCTTCCGGTCACGTGATCAATCAGGTCACTTCCGGTCACGTGATCCTCAATGAGGTCACTTCCGGTTGGCCATTAGGTCATGTGACGTCACTTCCGGTCCCCTAAGTAGGTCAGTAGGTTACCCAGAATGCACCATCCCCTAAGTAGGTCACTTCCGGTCACCCAATGGAGGCCTCTGATTGGCTTCAGGGTTACCCAGAATGCACCGCTAATCCCCTAAGTAGGTCACTTCCGGTCAAGTGACCAAATGGAGGCCTCTGATTGGCTAACTAGGTCACGTGACGTCACCACTAATCCCCTAAGTAGGTCACTTCCGGTCACGTGACCAAATGGAGGCCTCTGATTGGCTGCATGTCGATTGAGTAATAAACAGTACTTAACTATAGTCCCGTTCCGATACATACTATACTACTCCAGTTTAGCGCTCAAAATAGAAATCGTGCTTCAGAACTACATCGTACTGCCAGGGCAGCTCCCCCTCCTTCTGTATGCACCACGATGCTAGATTGTCCCTCATGTCTTTGCATTTCTGAGACCTGTTACGTACGCGGGTGGGTTCACCTCCAGGCATGGCAGCCTCGTCCCTCCACACACCTTTGTGCTGTGTGTAGTCCCGCCCCTCCCAATCCGCTGCCTCCCGGGGTAGATAGACGTGGGGCGCCTCGGTGCGTAGGTAGTTGTGAAGTACAACACATGCAAGAACCACCACTGTCGCATTCTCTGGCTCCATTTCTATTTCCCTCCTGAGGATTCTGAGACGTGTAGAAACGATGCCAAATGCATTTTCCGCCACCCGCCGGCACCGACTGAACCTGAAGTTGCCTATACGCTGCTTGAGGGTGAGGTTGGTGGTTGGGTAGGGCTTCATAAGGTTCAAACTCATTTCAAAAGCGTCGTCGCCTATGAAATAGTAGGGGAGGTCGCCTGGGTAACCTGGAAATGGCTCTGGGGTGGGAACATTAAGGGGGTTCTCGTTGTCCTCAACATCTCTGTGGAATTGGGAGTATTTCCATAATGTACTGTCTGACGCGCGACCTTCAGCACCCACGTCTACATACACGAACTTATAGTCGGCGTCGACCAACGCAAAGAGCACAATGGAGTGAAAATGTTTATAATTATAGTAGAGCGTCCCCGCATTACGTGGCTTCTTTATCCGGACGTGCTTGCCATCAACCGCCCCTATGACGTGGGGCAAGTTCCAACGATCATGAAACAACTTTGCTATAGCTTTCCACTCCTTTTTGGTGTTCGGGGTCTGTAAAGAAACATCAGTGTAATTAAATACAAGTGGACAGGTGTGAAAGCATAGGCCAAATACAATATGTCCTCAAGTCTCAGTTATTCCATCCATTTAGGATTTATAATTTAAGTGTATATGGAGAGGTACGTTTCAGATACTCACTGTATGATTTATGTGGATGGCATATATATTTTGACTTATTCACACTTTCTACTATTTTAGGGGCATAGTTTACTATCTTATTTTATTACACAATTGGGGGTGGCGCTCACAGGTGTGGGAACTTACCTTAAGATACTTTCCATGAAGCACAGAATACAGGGCTCGACACGTGTCCTGTATGATGGGGATGACCGAGCTTTCGCCCACAAGGTAGCCTTGGTGTAGGGTGGCAACACTATCACCTGGAATAAAATAGAGCTCCACATGTTATTCTTATGGGCCTAAATCATCTGTATACGTGGGAAGTGGTTTGGGCGGATGGCTGGCACAGCGTTACACAGATAGTACCGGTAAGGTTTACATATTATTCAAACGTGGGCAGTGGGTATGACTTTTTTACTTTTTGGGCATTCTAGCTTTCAGGTGCTCTACCTGATTAAGTAAATACTCACCACGTGTCAGGTAGCGTATGGTCAAGCTCAGTCTTTCTTCAGCTGTGATAGCGTCTCGGAAGTTCGTGTTCTTGTATGTGATCATAGGTCGGACAAGCTCTAGCAGTTCCTTATATATGTGTGGGGACATCCGTGTGGTTTTTGTAAAGTCCGTGACACAACCGAGCTGGAAACAAGAGGCACTGGTGTCATTACAATTGAGCATTTGTGGGGGGGGGGGGGGGGGGGTGGGAGAGGGGGGGGGGGGGGAGAGACAGCAAGACATTCATTCTTTCATACTATGGCCTTTTTTTGGGGTGTTTTTTTTGAATTTTTCAGATGCAACTTTTTGGATCATACTTGTGTACCTACCCTTAAGAAGTCTGCCTCCAGCTTGGCCAGAGTGTTACGCTGGGTGGGGTCGGTGCGTCCATGAAGAAAGGGACTCATCCAAAATGCGTGTGTCCGTGGTCGTTTTATGCCGCCTGATATGATGTAATAATCCTCCTCATCGTCTGTCAACACAACCGACATTGCCAGGCTCATCATTTGATAGCGCGTCATGGCGCCCATGTCCAGGAGCCGCCGTTTAGACATGTTTGCGCCCTTTATCTTCTCCAGCAACACACAAAATAATGCCGCCTTCTACCCTTTGTAGGTTCACCGACTGATCATGTGACCGCTATCACGTGATATGTGACCTACTTATACTGCTCTGCCGTACCCACTGCTGACTAAACGTGCCACGGATGGGCTATAAACGTGCACGGATGGGGGTTATACGTGTGCAATAAGTCCCAGTGGAAGTACATTTCCCGACCGTGTACTCATACGTGCACGGTTTAAGTAAAAAATTTTCATCCGTCATTTCATCCGTATCCGTATCCGTCGCAGTGGAAGAACCCCTTAAGTATCCATCTCTTCTGTTATACAATGGAAGCAAGTATTATTGTATCCATACGTTTATGTCTTCTAAGATCAGCAGAATAGAAACTTGCAAATTGGAAATTGAATTGACACTATCTCTCCCTGTCTGTCCATCTGCCCCCCCCCCCCGCAATGTCCGTCATTTATACTATTTTCACCAGCTTTGCACCCTTAAATCATTAATTAAATATTAAAATGACTATCTATTCATGGATATCTCAAACGACCCATTAAACATCGCTAGCCATATATTTAATTTTATTGAGGAGAAAAACGTCCTCGTCATATTTTTACACAGGGCCCTATTCATCTATTATTGCCACATAAACCGCTCATGTGAACCGCGGGGCCAATCTCATTAACAGCTGGTGAGGGCAAATCTCGCTGAAGGGTAGGGGCATATTGGATCATATACAGCCCGGTCAGTAGTTCATAGTGATTTCCCACCACCCCTATAACCCCTCGCCTCCCTCTCCCCTCTGACTCTCACCACCAAAGGCAGAACTGTCACCCTGACCCGCCATCACCAGACGTACAGTTCTAGTGTAGTGTATCATATACAAGGATACTTTACACAAGGATAACTTACAGAAACTAAACGTGGACAATGTGATTTGATACCTCTCATGGGACCTTGTTCTGTTTCCCAGTTTAATTTTTAACAGTGGTTGATAGGAACCCATTTTATATCATAAGCCTTATACAAAGTGCAGCCAAACAACAGTGGTGTAAAATACCCAAAGCAACATCAGTAGAAGTGTCAGATCTGACAGAAGTACATCTTCACTATGGAGGTTCTGACATGTAGAGTGAGCCTGCTTCTCCTTACTGTGACCGTGTTGGCTCACAGCGCCCCCTACATGGAGAACAACACACTGCTCACTAGGAGGTCCACAGGTGAGTAGGACTACTGCATAAAGCTGGCATGCACGGTGAAAGTATCGGCATGCACATCGCTGGAACTGGAGCCAACGCCCCGAGAAGGTCCTTCCAGTCTGATGAGCCGCTCCGTGGCAACGATTACCGGGGTGGCGTTAAAATCTTACCACCACCACCACCGACATGCACAGTGACAGTACTAACATGCATATTGACAGTGTCAGCATGCACGGTGCCAGTATCGCAATGCACAGTGACAGTATCGCCATGCACAGTGACAGTATCGCCATGCATGGTTACAGTATTGGCATGCATGGTTACAGTATTGGCATGCATGGTTACAGTATTGGCATGCATGGTTACAGTATTGGCATGCATGGTTACAGTATTGGCATGCATGGTTACAGTATTGGCATGCATGGTGACAGTATTGGCATGCATCCTGACAGTATTGGCATGCATCCTGACAGTATTGGCATGCATGGTGACAGTATCAGCATGCACAGTGACAGTATCAGCACGCACAGTGACAGTATCAGCACGCACAGTAACAGTATCAGCATGCACAGTGCCAGTGTCAGCATGCACAGTGCCAGTGTCAGCATGCACAGTGTCAGTGTCAGCATGCACAGTGTCAGTGTCAGCATGCACAGTGCCAGTGTCGGCCCACACGGTGACAGAGTCGGCACACACAGTGATAGTGTCAGCATGCACAGTTACAGTATTGACATGCATGGTGACAGTGTAGGCAAGCATGGTGACAGTGTTGGCACGCACAGTGGCAGTGTTAGCTGCACGGTGACAGTATCGGCATGCATGGTTACAGTGTCAGCATGCATAGTGACAGGGTTGGCACGCACAGTGAGAGTGTCAGCCCACACGGTTATAGTATAGGCATGCGTGATGACAGTATTGACATGCACAGTGATAGTATTGGCATGTACAGTGACACTGTCGGCACGCACGGTGTTGGCATGCACAGTAACAGTATCAGCATGCACAGCGACAGGGTTGGCACACACAGTGCCAGTGCCGGCCCACACGGTGACAGTATCGGCATGCATGGTGACAGTATTGGCATGCATGGTGACAGTGTCAGCATGCATGCATGCATATTCACAGCATCAGCATGCACAGTGACAGTGTCAGCATGCACACTGACAGTGTTGGCATGCACGGTGACAGTGTCCACACACAGGGTGACAGCGTCACCATGCACAGTGGCCACAGTAGGGGCCCTTGATGGGGGGTTCCCCATGTCGCATGTCGATTTTAAGAAATGGCCATGTCGCATGTCTATGTCGCTTAAAAATGCTCATGTCCCATGTCGATTTTAAGAACTGTCCATGTCCCATGTCACTATCTTTATAAGCCTCATGTCGCATGTCACTAGGCCTCATGTCGCATGTCGAATTTAAGAAATGCCCATGTCGCCATGTCGAATTTAGGGGTCTAGGGCCATACAGTATCGGCATGCACAGTGACAGCATTGGTAAGCACAATGACAGTGTCATCACACATGATGACAGTGTCATCACACACAGTGACAGTGTCGACACGCACAGTGACAGTGTAGACACGCATGGTGACAGTGTAGGCACGCATGGTGACAGTGTAGGCACGCATGGTGACAGTGTAGGCACGCACAGTGACAGTGTAGGCACGCATGGTGACAGTGTAGGCACGCACAGTGACAGTGTAGGCACGCACAGTGACAGTGTAGGCACGCATGGTGACAGTGTAGGCACATGGCACACATGGTGAAAGCGTTAACATACATGTATACATAGTGACAGGACCCAAGAGAACCTTAGGTTTGAATAAAACTCATTTGTTCACTGCTGGACTACAAGTAATGATCTGCCTCTTCCTTTTGTACTTCAGAGCCCAATGACCGCTGCATGGTTTTCCGATGTCTCATGAACTTCATTCACTATCAGTCAGAAACAGACTGTGTGTGAGTATCTAATCTGACCTATATATGAGATTTCAAATATTTGTCCATCAATCTTAAATGCCATCGATCTTAAATGCGAATCAATGTTGATGTACTCAAACTAAAGCTACTGTATATACATTAGTTTACTTGAAAGCATCCCAAGTCCAAACCAATGCAAATATACAAACACTATAGATTATGCAACCAATGCTAGTGATGTGCTGATTTATTGACAGAACTGATCTAATAAGGAATGTTCCTATATTTATATATGGCTGTGTCTCACGAACATGGGCCAATGTTTTTGTCAATGACCGGGTGAAATCTATGACCGGGTGAAATCTATGACCTGGTGCAATCTATGACCTGCTAGCAAGGAAAAGGCAAATATAGGGGCTATGTAGACAGAAATGGGGTGAAAAGGTTAATAGATATTTTAACACTATATATCATAAATTTCCTGGCATTTCTGTGGACATAGCCCGCATTTAAGCCCTTTTGAGTCTTGCTGGTCAAAGACGACACCCAGTCAAAGACGTCACCCGGTCATAGATTGCACCCGGTCATAGAACAAAACATTGGCCCATGTTCGTGAGACACTGCCACAGGTTTCAACAAGACCTCAGCTTGGCGAGGAGGCTATACAGGATATCATAGGAAGGTGTGACACTAAAAGTCTACAGCTATCCTTGGACGTGACGTAGACTCTACATACCAGTAGTGAATGAACCTAGGGTGTTTGGGAGCACCACCTAGGGACTGTTGTGAACACTACTGGTATGCAGAGTCTATTTGTCAGGTCCAAGGATAGCTGCAGACTTTTAGTGTCACACCTTCCTATAATATCCTGTATAGCCTCCTCACTCGCCAAGCTGAGTCTTGTTAAAACCTGTGGACACAGCCATATATGATAATTTGTGTAAATTGCTGTCCAGGGGAGACTTGAGTAAAGCCCGGCAGTGTGCCCGAGATGCCTCCGTGTGTGGGTGTAGCAAACAGCTGTTGGAGGACACCATGGACGCCCTCTACCAACCCAGGTGTGGTAAGTTGAGTTTTTCAAAATAAAAAAGTTTCATTACAAATAATGTCTCTCAAACGAGGCCAAAGATAACTGTTGTATATCAAGTCAACATGAATATCAAAATATATACAGAATAAGTACTGAAACTCCAGCTGTTCAATACACAAAAAACACAGACAAGAAAAACAGGTAGCAAAGTGAGCAAATCATTATTGATTAAATATGGTAGGGCTAGATATTCGACATCATATCAAGACATTCTCAAACTACTGGCAATTACTTTTGACACAGGCCAGGAATAAGGACTTGACACTTCAAACACAAAGCGATCCTCATTATAATATGCAATTTACCTTTTCTATATCATATAGTCACTCACTCAACCAGTAGCCATTACACAGCATGAACATTAGTATTTCAGCTAACTTTCATTGTTTAAAGTCACTATTCAAACTGCTTTAAGTTCAGTAAATTCGATTGTCAAGTATGAGGGTATATGTCATTGGGGAGAGGAAGTCGAGAGTAAACTAGATATCAAGTAGATGTTTTTAGATTTTGATTATTAGGATGTCATAGGACGTCATTGGATGTCAAGATAGATGCAACAGGAGCTAATAACTTGGCTACGATTTTGTCGCCTGAATCTTATATCATAAACCCCTTTCCCTATCATAATCTTTGGGGTTTTTCCTGGCAAGAAATGAGTCTTCGTTTATACAGCTCAAGCTTCCAATTTCAACTATCCCCTAACTTGGAAATTCCCTGGAAATTCCCTCAATTGGAAGTATTTATAGTGTTGATTGCAATTTGAGGTGGCATGCAGCTCTGAGTAGTCTGTTAACAGCAGTGTTAACCACTGTTAACCAGTGTGACAAACAGCATCGACTAATAGTGTCTGCTGTGACTATACCGTTGGCACTGCAGGGCTGAGGTGATTAAGCGCTGAATTCTTTGCTGGAGGCATTCCTTTTTTTCTATTTCTATTTCTTTGAATTTAGCACGGTTTAAAGTCATAAAATACATTGATGCAGAAGGTGAAATATCTATGTTATTATCTGAGGTATTATAGCAGCTTTAAACTAGCCCTAGGCATTGGTCCGGGCACACTCCACAGAGGGGAGTGACCAAAATCTGACTTTTATTTGGTCTAGAGCCAGTATAAGGCCGTGTTGTATCCTTTCCCTCCTTTGTTCTTACATGAAATCAAAAGTACCTGTGTTGGCATTGTCATACTAAAGCCTTTTAGTATGGCCAGAAAACAAAGGTTTGCTTCAGGTAACATGGGTAGAAAGTCTGGGGTCGGTAGCTCGGATTTCTTTATTTCACACAAAAGTTCTAGCCAACCTTTCTGCATAGCCAAAGATTGACCAAAAAGGTATAGAAATGTGAAAAATATTCACAATTGCATAGAATCCATGTAACATGCCGCCTTTTTACTTCATAACATTTTTTCAACAAAAATGTGTAAAAAATACAAATAGAATATGAAAAAAATATAAAAAATCTTCAAAATTGCATAATAGGGTAGGTCAGGTGACCTCAAAAAACCTGTTTTTGGCCTATCATTAAAGGGAGTATTTAACTGACGTCGGTCGGCCGTAATTCTGTCATCCGATGAAAGTCTATAATGTTAAACTTATAGAAAAATCTAATCCGATGACAGAATCTCAGCCGATTTGTCTCAGTGGAATACTGCCTTAACACAACATACAACTTTTCAGATTGTGAGTCTACAGAGGTACGCGAGTGTCTAAAGCTGGCGGACGAGCTGTTCCTGACCATGGTAGCGCCGGGTCAGGCGCCATCTGGGGACATGAGAAGGTACTAGAGGCTGTGTCTCACCAAATAGATAGCAAGTGGCATCATACACCCTTACACCACCGTTACTCACCTTAGGCACTCACAACAGTGCCTAAACTAGATATCAAACCACCGTGCATGAGTTTAGGTTGAAATTAGATCAGATTTATTTTTAGATATTAAAACGGTGGTATAAACGGAATAATACATGGATAAGCTAGCACTCAGGCTGGTTATCCATGGCTAAGGCATGAGGCGTAGCAAGCGCCTTAGCCATGGGTAACCAACCCTCATGCTTTCCTAGTCATGTATTATTCCCTTATTACTGATAGTTGTTTGTTTGTCCACCAGGCGGATGTATGGCGCTGTAGAGTGGTGCCTGGGAGACATAGAGCGCCGAGCCCTGTCTAAGGCGGGTTGTGAGGACAGGTGGGAGTTCCCACGGGGTGGGGAGTACCTGCTCCTCTCTGCTAAGGCATGGGCTAATGGTGAGTATTAATCATTAATCATTTGTAGAATATGGTAGGGGCTTGTGTATAGTTACTATTATGTCTGTAGGTGGGCTCTAGGTGGGTTTCAAACTCTGTTCCAAGGTGCTCTGGGTTGACAACAGGTGGAGACACCTGTCCCGACTCCCAGGCACGGACAGAGGGCGCTATAGGTAGTTTGGACTACGCATGTGTGCATGGTCTGGCTACCTATATATAGCCGGCGCCCAGGGGAACTCACCAGCTTGCCCTAAGCTTTAGGCGCCTCACTGATTAACCCTTTAAGGACGGATGTCGCTAAATAATGACATTTGTCATCATTTGTCGTCACCAATGCAGCCCGGTGACTAACTCGCCAGGGCTACATTGATGCATCATGCCGACCCTTCAGAAGTTTCTCAACCCCATAGAGTGGGCATGATGCTTAAATGCATTCTTACCTCCTGACGACCAAGGGCATGATGCATCAAGGTATCATGCCATCCTTTTAGGGTTGAGGCCCACTTACCTGGTTCATCCGAAGTGATAACTCGTAACGTATTATAGGAACTAGTTTTCCTTGTAAATAAAGTCTTTATTGCAACTTGTTGCACTTTACCCGAACTGTCCTGACTCTTTCTTTCGATACGAGATATAGCAAAGTTGGGTTCGTTACAACATTAATAATGTTCTACAAATGTCCTTTAAATGCTGCTGTCATACTATTACAGCAAAATGGGTTTCTCAGAAGAAAAGCGTCTTGAACATGTATATGCCATATTGGCTTCTAGGGTGCTATATTGGTTGGAACAAGTACACAGAGAGAAGAAACAGCATCAAAAGGTTGCCTCCAGAATGACTCCCATGTTTAGGTCGCCTAAAGGAGCCTAGAAGACTCTCTGGCTGACCTAAGGGAGTCACCCGGGGAATCATATAGCTCTCTGGTTCATATGACTCCCTAGGCTCCCTTAGGCGACCTGGACTCCCTTAGAGAAGGGGTTCATTCTGGAGGCAGTCTGGACTCTCTTTTGACGCTGTTTCTTTTCTCTGTGTAGTGATTTATCCCTAAGAGGATTTATCCCCTTTTGCAGGATGTGATGGTGTGCAAACGGTCCTGACTGACTGTGAGTCGCCGCTGGAATATGGCTGTGGGTAAGAATATATATGACAAAAAACTAAATACCATATTGCTGATACGTCAATTTATGCTGATAAATAACTATTCCTGTAAACTGTCTGTGTGGTATGGCTCACACAACACGTTACTAACGTGCCTATCACTACTTAGTTGCTTGCATTCAGTTTATATTGTCGTGGGTCATTTACTATATTACAAATGTACCTATAACTATATGCAAGTATGCTAACAATGCTATAAGGAAAGATTGGTATACGTCAACTCTGAAAGGATCTCCGCGTCAAACTTGTAAAACTTATCAAGCAATAAAGTTTAAAATTTTTTTAAAGAAAAAAACAACACTTTTCGATAAAGGCCCCCATTGAGATATCAGGTGATGTGTGACATTTGTGGCCATCATACATTGAAACATGCTGACAGGAAAGTAGCAACATTGCATCATGGTATCAACCTATTTGTATCCATATTCATGCCTTTTTCCGCCAACTCATATGATTGCATCCAATACGATTCTATGCCATATTAGAAATAGCCAGTCACATGATTACCCCATTACCATACTAGCAATGGTATAATGAAGCAAAGGTGGTCAATTTAGGTAATTACCCATTACTGTTTAAATTTACATTCCCAATTTGGATAATATATTTTGTACAATAACCTTGATTTTCAAGCAATATTTCCCCTTGTGCACAGAGAGAAGTAACAGCATCAAAAGGGAGTCCAGGTCGCCTAAGGGAGCCTAGGTGACTCTCTGACTCCAGGGAGTCACCTGGGGGAGTCATATGACCCAGAGAGCTATATGACCCCCCCCCCAGCTAGCTGACTCCCTTATGTCAACCAGAGAGTAATCTAGGCTCCCCTAAGCGACCTGGACTCCCCTAGAGACGGGAGTCATTCTGGAGGCAACCTAGACTCCCTTTTCTCTGTTTTTACTTTTAATATTTAAAAAAAAAAAAAAAAAATTCTTTTTGAATAATATTTGTATACATTATACACATTTGCATATCGTTCCATTGATTGGAATACGGAGAATTATAGGTCATCGACCTACCATATTTCAGTATAAATAAAAGAAATTTCAATTCAATTCAATTTTGTGTTTTCCTCAGGCCGGGTGAGGATGTGGTGGATGAGTTCCTGGGCTGTGTGAGGAGCTCTCTACCTGCCCCTGCCTGTCTACCACTCACCTCCAACTCACACAGCGTGAAGCTACAGATCACAACCAACCAGCGCCACAGGTGCCACCTGGCCACCCATAGTAAGTCCAGGCTGCACTCAAAAAGTAAACCTGTCTCCAGACTCTTCCAAGTGACGGTCATAAACTAAACAAGTCAAAGATTTGTCTAAGTGACAAGGAAGTGGGTTTTCTAGCTCGAGATAGAAGACCCACTTGGCATGTGCCAGCCCAAAACCCGACATTTGCCAGCTCCAGATTCTGTTTGTGGGATGCTAGCCTGATAGGTTAGACAACTTTTGACTCATTTATTTTATGATAGTCACTTCATCAAGTCTAGAGACAATTTACTTTTTCTCACGAAATTGGGCCAAGTCGAAAGGCTTTGACATGATGCAATCTTTGACAGCGTGCAATCTTTGACGGAAAACGGTTTATTGATCTTCATCTGTCCTAAATAAACCGTTTTCTTTTAAGCTGGTCAAAGACTCTAACCAGTCAAAGACTGCACTCCATCAAAGACTTTAAACTTTACCTGATTTCGTGAGACACAGCCCTTTGGGAACCCTTATTTAACTTCAATGTCTGCCTTGTGTTTTAGTATGATATGTGTCCGTTGCAGTCGTGAAGCATTTTCATGCACGTTGAAAGGGTTAGTCAGTACAGACTATCCTAGCTTGGTCATGTGAGTGCTAGTCACAATGACAAAGTTATATTTAAAAAAGACTGAGCTGTCAGTCAGTTATGGCTAACCTAGGTTCATCATCGGTGTGTTGTATTTGTATACCACTAGTTGGGGCCACCTGTAATGGCCACTCAGTGGCTCCCCCTGGAAATAAAAAGACTAAAGTGGGTTGGTCAGTACTGACCAACCTGACAATAATAACTTACCTAGGTTTGTCGTATAGGTAGCCAAACTAGGTTAGGCAATAGTGACTGAGTCGTATAGGGAGCCTAGCAACATCAGTGTAGGTCCCTTTATAGCTAACATCAAAATATCATTTGCTTCTTGAACATTTATATTTCTATTCATTGTACATGTTTTTAGATACCAGAGAGAAGCTTAGCAATTGTCATTCTTTCTTGTGTAAAGTTTATATCTAATAACCTTTCAGCACAAAAGAAATTGGGTGAGGAGTGCCACTATGACTCCAATGAAGAAGCCGACAATTACATCGACAAGAATTACAATTATGAACACTACTAAATGGAATTATTGTGTGTGCCAATATTCTACATTGACAGGACATAACTATAACAATTCCATAACCAAAAGCATGACAAGGAGCCGTTTACTTGGCCCCGAGAGAACTGTAGCTTGAAAGCTTTGTATACAATACCAGCAGCTTCGCAATGGGGTACAATGGGGGGGTGCAAAGAAATTGGCAAAAACAACATGGCGCCTGGCGCGAACGTTACTACCGACCAGGACCCAACAAATCACCTCGGGTGAAATGCATTATGGGAGCAACATCGATGTTAATATGGTCCTAACCATGCAAACAAAAATCTCAAGTGGAACTCATACCATTCTTGTGTCATGAGTCGGGAATTTTGTTCTGTAACGTTTTCAGGAGTGTGTGAATTTAAACCTCGCCTGTAAGGGGTGGGGGGTTCTTCCAAGGCGAAATGTCCTGTTAGGATGCAATCCCATACCCTACGTTTTCTGGACATTATCTTGTGTCACATGAATTTCTTGTTTTTTGAATTAGTTAAAATATAGAAATTAACATTATCATTCTACTTGTGTTATTTGCATGAGTAAAACTCGGGAAATACATATCACCACTAAACATGTCACGACAAGGAACGTTCACTATTCTCGAGAATCTCACATGTCTGTTTTGTGTATGGAGCTTGTGCTTTTCCCGAGAAATACAAACGTTACTAACTTGTGTCATTCATGAGTTTATTTGGAGGGTAAGCATTACATTTTTTTCTCTAGGCCAGCTGTCGGGAAAATTAATAGGGGAGGAGAGATTGTGGTACCACCAGCTGAGCTGGTGGGGGAAGAAGGTACTTTACAGTCCAGGTCTGTTGGGAACCCATGATCACAGCTCCACATGTGGGATATATGCAGTCTTTGCGAAAACTTTTTCATCCCACAGCATATTCGGTCCTGCAAATTTTCAACGTTGAAGGACCGGCTACGTTTTTGGAGGACCGGATAGCTACATATCTGATAATTTCTGCATTTTAAGTATAGAAGAGTTTTGTCCATTAAATATACATTTTAATTGTAATCATTTATGGCCAAATCAGGATAGATATATACTTTTACACAGTATATTGACATACATATTTCAGCTTAAGAGGCCCAACTGAATTCTTCTAGTTCAGAAAAGCCAAAATATGACTGTACGTTCGGTCCTGCTATGCCTGTGAATCTGCTGGACCGGTGGCATTTTAGAAGGACATTGCTACTGTCCTGCATGTTTTAGCAAAGACTGTATATGAGTACTAATTCCGTCTCTGATATGATACTACGGTTAGTACTCGTATTACTTTAAAGCTTGACCATCATGGTTGAAGTGAGACCAAAAGCACTTTTGGTTATTGTTCAGTTTTGATTCACAAGAGGGCTCTTAAGGGCTGGGAGCTCAGCTCTTACAGGCACAAGATAGGGTGAATATGTTGTAGCTGGCCCAGCTTTAAATCTACATTACTTTCTGAGGTTGTGACATGTTTCCTTAATAAGAGGTTGTGTATATAATGGATGGATAAGAGATGAGAGAAAAATAAACATTGATTCAGTCTTTTTGTTAGCACAGCGTTTTTGCATCGATCAACAATAATGGATGCTAATGCCTACAGTGTAGTAAGAGGGGGCATTAAACAGGCAAAGTTCTCTGGTTTATTCCTACCTGAAGAAACCCTGATTTTATGTTAAAGTTATATTGGACTGAATGCCTTGACTACTTTAGGAGGTATCCCTAATTAATGTTTTTACCCCTAGATTAAAGTAAGTATATCAGTTGGAATGACCAGAATTGAATTTCTGTGATACTTGTTGAAACTGTTTTAAACATGTCTCTCTGGTAAATGGAATACATACTTCCTATTACAATTATACCTAAATGATTCTACGTAATGAATCTAGTCACAACAATATCTTCAGTTTTACCCGAGAGAACCCAAGCCTGGTCAGACACATGATTTGGATCTAAGCATAGGTCTCAGTGGCGCTGAAGGTATGGGATTATGATTAAATCTGTAGACATAGCACACAGGTGCCACCTAGTGTGCTATAACATAATGAGACATGATGTAAACAACATTAATTTCTACTGCTAAGGGAATATTCAGTGAACCCACATTCTGCATTGAAATATTGCTCTCAGATATTTGATACTTTGGCATATGGTTTAGAACATCACCTTGTTCCTCACAAAACCAACAAGAATTGCGGTTGTTGCCGTGTTAAAAAAATGTCTCAGGCACTGCGTGACGTCAGTGTGACAAAGTGTGACATCACAGCTCTGTCAGAATAGCTGTTGCTAGGCTACCAGCTGTATAAGCAACGAACCAATAGAACCATTGAATTCCTTGGGTCCAATTCCTTGGGCTTGTAACTACGTATCCAGGGTTACGTTTTGACATTACCAGGCAGGGAGGCCATACTGTGCCGGGTACACTTTTCGATGCTTCGGTACGGAGGGGGCCGTTCAATCCCTAATTTCTTCAAATATTTGATACTTGGGGGCTTAAATTTAATACCGCTGAATGCTATGGCACCCCCGACCATGATGTGTGAACCATTAAGTGTTTACTGTAAGATCATGGTCATAATCAGCCATTCAGCATTCGCAGGGTGCCAGTGTAGGCATCCGGCACAATATGGGGTTCGTGCGTGGTTACGTCAAAACGTAACCCCGGTGCAAGAGCCAGAGAGAAGGAGGGGTGTAGGTGCCCCATGATCGAAAGGTATCGAAGGGTGTGGGTCTGAGCTCGTCCTGGGACGAACTCCCAGAGGTAGCCAACCTTGGCCTCTTATATACTCAGGATGCAGACCAAGCAGTGTTGACGTGGCACTCCACCAGCGCGCCGTCTGGAGTGCCCTGCCTGGCTCCGCTACCGGATAACCAAACAAGGACATGGCATAGGTGTTGCCACCTAGTGTCCGAATGAGGCACTTCCTGCCTTGACTCCACAAACCCATGTTTACACACATTACTCATGCCCCTACAATACTTTACACGGATTATGGAGAGTCTGTTTTCTCAAATTTATTCCGGAAGTTCACACCTTATGGGACATTCAGGTCTATACCACTAACATTTCAGATACAAACTCTCCGACAAACCTAAGTCACTTATTTAGCCCCATGCACCTCACTATTTTCCCCAAGTGGTGCTAAACATCTGCTTAGAGATGATCTCCATATATAAGAAACCCAACCCACACTCAGCTGTGAGAGTTTGCCTTACAGTCAGGAAGTCAGGTCATAGATAACATCCCTGCGCTCTGATTGGTCAGAGCTGTCAGGTAACCAAGGTACACAACAGCACAGTAGGCCTTGTCAACAGGCATTCAGTGGTTGTGAAAAATAGGAGTAAACAGTAGTTTTCCGCTTCTCCTCGATTTGTAAGTTGCTTTATATATACTTTATACAGCATCATAAGTCTGGTATATATACATCTGTGCAGTCGATCAGTGTCTGTTCTATGAAATGATAATTATTCTACTATTAACTTGCTACTATGTTGATACTAATAAATAAGACAAGTCAGCAGAGGATGTATGTCTTGGACGATTTTCATTTATTCATATTCCAGTGTCTAGCCTTTTCACAGTACCGTTGACCCAATTTTGATACAAAGTCCACTGCCAATATATGGTCTGAAGCAAAAACCTTCAGAAAGCAAAATACGATATAGCAGAGGTAAGCAGAAAGTAACACTACAGAGACCACTTTGAGAGCCTATGATATTCACCAATACAGCTACTACCATCACATGGTGAATGGGCACTACAGAGTCTATACTGGGGAGGTGTAGGCTTGTGAACCTGAAAGTACCAAATTGAATATACCATAATGAGATTTATTCATGGGATTTCCTCCTTTATTGACTGGTTGCTAATTGTGAAGTTGATGATACCATATCCATACATTATGTAGCTCATTGGTGAGAGTTTTGTTCTCTCTAGAACACCAATGTGAATACAGATATATATTGCAATGAAGGACATTGTGACCATTATGATAATTATTGTTACTCAAGAGTTTATGACTTTGAGGAGAATTTTAAATCACGATCTTCCACATGACGATTCAATGAAAGATGAACTACATCGAATAGGTTTTCCATGAAGTACATTTATCTCCACCCACTTCTCACTCTCATTTAAATATTATAAGCATTCATGTTTTGATTATGCACATACCTTTACCATGCTGTCCTCTATATTGACCAGTCGCTGAAATATACCTTACTATAATACATACCAAGTAGTATTCCCCTCATTTGCAGTTGAGATGTTGTTAAGAAGAGCAATCAAGTTTATATATAAATAGATATATCACAGCTTTCCCCTGAACTCTGTACTTCATGGATCCCCTCTCTACCTATTCCTGACTACACCGGATCTTATAGACTAAACAGGGCCTTTGTGACATTTTAGTACAGTGTTTAAAGTGACATGGTCCGATTTTTTTCATATTTTAAATTCTATTTAGATGTGTTCCAAATGTTAGTACAATAGCATATTTGGAGAATAGGGAACAATATAATGTCATCTATGGCTAATAGAAGCCTATTTAGAGTGTCCAGCATGGCCCATGTTCAGTATTTTACAGTGTATTTTCAATGAGGGCAATTATGGCGTGCACTCCAAAAGTCTTAAATTGAGCATAAAACGAACAATTGACTGTATTCTAAGCTGAATTATGGGGAATAATGTTAAATAAAACAGGTTGGACATGTAGTATGGCCATATTGAACATTCTGGTTGATTTTTATCAAAATCTATTTTTGAACCCTAATCATCGGACTACGCCACTTTAATAATAAACAGTGAAGGGGCCAGAATAACATTATGTAGAAGCTTTTGGGGTCATGACATTTTAATACTACACATATTGTATACTTATTAGGAAATAGACGCCAACAGGTAACAGGAAATAACAACTTTACAGATACAATATGAAAGGTCTGCAAGAGCACGACATTCCCTATACATGAGATCAATATGTTTGAGATTGAAACATCTCAACACCATGACTTTGAACACTACTTCACTACTCCTCAAGTAGACACGAATACAATAATGTATATTTATTGGACCTTCGTGCCTGTCCGAACTCAGTATCATGTGACACCATTATCTAACCCTACAACGACTCCATGTCATCGCCTGAAATATCGAAGCGATGGATTTGGCAGTCTTCGTATGAACAATACCAGCATAATGTGTGTCACCTACAGATCTATATCACGATATATGGTACAAAAGGTTGAGGTTTAAAAGCAGAAAGCTGTACCAGGGTCATGGCCAAGAAAAAGGAGTATCTACTTCACATGGATACATACACATGTCTTGAAGAACAAACATTTATCACTTCAATGAACTACTAGTGTGTTGTAATAAAACAATCACAATAAAATGGTGAAAAACAGTTTAGGTATCCCAACATCACCATGTGAAAACAACAACTTCATACCGTAACAACTTTGGCAAGTTACACAGTTCAAAACTAAATGAATATGTCATATCTGCCCATATGTTACATCTACACAACAAGTATATCCTTCAATATCATGATGTGTATCATTGATTATGATCCTTTTGGATGCTTGAACACAACCTTGAGAAAATAATATCTTCATTCATAAAAACTTACATGAAACACATCAAAAACAGCCAGCTGTGCTGGCCATAGTCATGTTCAGTATGATGCAACTATGACATGACCCTTTTAAATCAGGAACCAACTTAGATTTTGACTAGATATTAAAATACAGTGACATGCATCATGCTTTCCTTCCAACACAATTCTAATTGAATTGCCCATCAATGAATACATATACAACATGCCCATCAGCTTTCTCTTCTTTCTATAGTGAAGATTTTACCTAACATTTAATATAGGAAGAAAATAGATACTAATTCATATATATGTCTAACCTTCCTAGCTACTAAGAGAACCCGTTCAATCTCACACCTTTTGAATCCATTCGCGAGCCACCTGCACATTCAAATCCTTTACGCTAGATTCTAATATCTGTTTGCAGCAGCCTCCTTAACTCAGTTTCATGTTCAAAGTCAGTGGTTTGAAGTAGTCAGGCATTTCATAACATTTGTGACATTGGCGCCAATGTATAACTCGGGCTTAATAATAGCCATATGTAGCTCACCAATCCTTAAAACCTAGTCTAACCACCATGCAGCCTTAGTGAGGACTTATAGGAAGCCTGGTAGATCTTAGTACATTCTAGTATAGCATTCATTTCAGTTCTAGTTGATTTATTCTCTTTTGATGGTGTTCGTAGACTTAATCCCCGAAGTAAGCATTGTCATTCTGAACGTTGGCCAACTCGATGTTGCTGTCGCTCCGCGACATCTTGGTATAATACTTGACGTGGGTAGTCACAAGACCTGCGTCCTGGCCATTCATTGGCCGATCACCTCCGTAACCGGAATGACACCACACAAACGAACCAGAGGAGAGGGCTGCAAAGGAATGCCCACCACCATCATAGTCATAGACCCAGGAGCTACCCAGTTAACACAGAAGTGTCTTTCTATGATACACAATTCTCTAAGCAACTTAGATGTACCTTGGGGAGTGGTCATTTTGTTACAACGGCATCTGTGATGGAATTTCGCACGGTTGCACATCTGAAAACAAATGTTGACTCCCTCCCCGCTAGCCAAACCACTACCTGCCCTCCACTTTTGTTCAGAAATGACCACTCCCTCATATAAATGTCTTCCAAGTAAAATATATGAGAGATTGTATGTACAACCTATCCTCGTCTATCAATAATTGTTGCCATTGCTATTATACAAGCAAACATAGTAGATCATCTACACATTGGAACAATAAGTGTTATTCTATTTTAACATGGCAAATGTGTATATTAAATATAGTTTCAGGATGACTTAGGTTTAGATTATGTTTGGTTTACAAACCATAAGGATAAATCTATTGCAAGGGAGTATTTAAACTATAGTAATCAAATATAGATTGCTGTCTTATTTATACAATAGCATAATAACATTTCTGACATATATTGTTAATTCATCATGTGCATTGGGGTAGACAATCATTTATAGACAATACTTAAAGGTGGTGCAGTATTATACTTCCAAGTCACAGCATACGTTGGTGATAAAGTTCCAAGGGTATTCAAACCTCACAAACGTCAATATTATTCAAGGGTACATCATGTGCCAGTAGCCAACATTATAGTTTTCTTTGTAAGCTTTTACAATGATAACAGAAGATTTGTCAAGAGATTTTATTGTACATTATCTGATATGTATTCAGTTTAATCAGTTGCTTCAGGCTAAAGAGGAGAGACCCTTGAAGAAATTGACAGCTACAAGTGTGTATCAACCATGTGCCAACAGCGCTGGTGTCATCAGCATAACTTCTTATCACAGGAGAACATATTAAGCAAAATAGCATGGACATATCTGCGATAAGGTAAGACTAGTCTACTCATACAAGAAGGGATAGGATGGACTTATTTCACAATTAATTGACAGCTGCAATGCAGGAGCACCTGGGTATTGGGGTCAGCAAGGATTGTTTGCAGCAATCAAAATATCCATAGCTTGTAATGCCCTATGTGATTGTAAAAGGGAGGAGAATGCATGCACTGAACATGCACTGCTGTGTGTTCGAAGCTTATTTCTAACCTCAGGAAAAACCAGATTCTATGATGTGACGAATTCAGCATAGCCATAATATGAGTCAGGATGTCAGTTCCTTGACTACCGTCTTAGTAGGGATGGCTAGTACATTTATTTCACTTTCGATGAAGCAATTGTGACGGAGGGCCGAGTAACATGGGACGAGTGTGGCTTTTCAAAGGTTTCAGAACCTTAAGTCCATCCTACACATTACACTCATTTTCAACCAAGGTACATTGTCTGTGTCCTGGAATACAATAAGTTTCAAGCGTGTGATGCCAGCAGTAGTGAGTAAATCATGTCTGAATAATACTAATTGAGAAGACAGGACAGGTTACAAATTATCCTGGTCTTATATAAATTGTTTAATATTTGTAAATATTTAAGTTTAAAAAAATCTGTTTTGTACTGATGTCCCAGTGTCTTCATTAGATTTTTTAACGCATGTTATCTATTTGAGCTACAAATACACTGATTACTTCCTAATCCATGTAAAAGGCCTTGCCAGCACGTGTTATATAATTTGATATGAGCATCCCAACAGAAGCATCATTAATTCTTGAAAAGATTACTATATCAATCACCTCTCATATTACCTCACTATAGTAATACCAAACAATGGCGAAAGATCCACGACGGCGTGACAACACCATGAATGTGTCTTCTTGTGTAGATTGTAAGTAATCTAACTGCACAATTATATTTCAAATGGTATTTTTTCCCTGTGAGCTATCCATGAATTGTCAACAAACCCTTGCTGTCCTGTGAACTTAATATTTGTATTTTGCTTATATAAATAGAGATGTGAACTGTTTTGTCTGGTTTGGTGGTGGCAGATTCGTTGGATCCATTCATGCGGGTGCGCGCGGACCATGCTTGACTTGACTTTGGTGGGGGATGCTGGGGTAGATACGCGCAATTCGAGTTTCAAGCAAGACCATTGCCTTCAAATAGAAAATACCATGCAAAATCCAAAGTGTTTCATAATATCAGTTCTCCTGGATATGATTAGTAACTTCTCAATATATACACATAGATATTATTTGTTAATAATCATGACTCATTGTTTATTGATTGTCAAAGCGATGTTAAGTGCGGTGAGAAAAGAGTTGGTGATGTCTTGTGGTGGTGGTGCTGGAGGAAAAGTTTGTTGCTGATGCTGTGACTAGGCAGGCAAATCATCGCAAGTAGGGATTTAAAAAATTCACTGTAACACGGTCGACTTCACTCTCAGCACTACAACACTGCAGCACAGCACAGCACTCCACTGGTCGGATCTAAAGCAAACTCCAATGTCAGAGGGTAGAGGGTCTCATCCAAATCAAACAAACTTGGTACCTTTAGATTTGGGAGTTTGTCTTCCAATGAACCAGAGAACAAGAAAGACGAAGACAGAAACCAAGCAGGCTATGTTGCCGAAGCCCAGGAAACTGGCCGGCCCGAGAATAGCAAACATCTGCAATAAAAAGATAAAACATATGTACACAGGTCAAAATAATTATGATTGTAAACTATGGTCATCCTATGAAGGGCCTGACTACCATGTTAATGCAATGTTTAATTTCAGGGAATCTGACTGTTTCTAGTAAACCAAAGATCAGTGTGTATGTACTACCAGTTGAACACTATATATATATATATATATATATATATATATATATATATATATATATATGTATATATGTTTGATTTAGGATGATTCATATTAACAATGTGATGTAGAAACTTACATTGCCGACAATAACTGGGAACAGCATCTCTCCAACCGCTGCAACCACTACGATGAAGGTTGTTATAGATGCTACAAGTAAAATAACATATTTATAACAGGTTTGTCATCTTAATGTCGAATTGTTGCATATTATGAACGGTTAAATCTAAAGAAATAAATAAATAAAGACACAGTAGGATACCCAAGCATTAAGTTTGTTTAGATCTTTCAATATACAATGGTGTAAATTGTGGTACTGGAAAAGCTATTATAAAACATAAGTTTTACTACTTTTAGTACCTGATGCAACATCATTATGTATTCATTCATGGTTTTGCAGAAGATATGAAATTAAAAGTCTCACGTGTGATGTCAATATACTGCTCAGTCAACGAGAGAGCGGATGGAGTAACGGAACTCAGAAAGAGGCCGAAGAAGAAGGTGCCGAAGTAGAGCGCAATGTGGTCGTGTTGCAGCATAAGCATCAGGATCATGGACAGGAGGCAGCCAAGCTGTAAGTACAAGAAGTATTAACATGAGCATCAGGATCATGGACAGGAGGCAGCCAAGCTGTATGTACAAGAAGTATTAACATGAGCATCAGGACAGGAGGCAGCCCAGCTGGAAGTACAAGAAGTATTAACATGAGCATCAGGTCAGGAGGCAGCCAAGCTGTAAGTACAAGAAGTATTAACATGAGCATCAGGATCATAGACAGGAGGCAACCAAGCTGTAAGTATGAAGTATTAACATGAGCATCATGATCATGGACAGGAGGCAACCAAGCTGGAAGTACAAGAAGTATTAACATGAGCATCAGGACAGGAGGCAACCAAGCTGTAAGTACAAGAAGTATTAACATGAGCATCAGGATCATGGACAGGAGGCAGCCAAGCTGTAAGTACAAGAAGTATTAACATGAGCATCAGGATCATGGACAGGGGGCAGCTAAGCTATAAGCGTTAATAAATGTGGCATTAACCTGAGATAAACCAGCTGTAAATAATGAGGTATTAACATGAGCATCAGGATCATGGACAGGAGGCAGCCAAGCTGTAAGTACAAGAAGTATTAACATGAGCATCAGGATCATGGACAGGAGGCAACCAAGCTGTAAGTACAAGAAGTATTAACATGAGCATCAGGACAGGAGGCAGCCAAGCTGTAAGTACTAGAAGTATTAACATGAGTATCAGGATCATGGACAAAAGGCAGCCAAGCTGTAAGTACAGAAAGTATTAACATATATATATAGCCCAGTCTTAAGTATGAAGTATTTATATGAGCATCAGGATCACGGACAAGAAGCTGCCCAATTGTAAGTGTTAGTAAACATAGAATTAACATGAGATAACCCAACTGTAAATACGAGGTATTAGCATGAGCTTTATATCAACCATTCCAAGCTACGGTATTTTCTAGCCAGTTGTCTACCAATAATGCAAGCTATGCTAAATAAATGTGTGGGGCATTATCTGATAACACTATTCTCATACATTGCTGAACAAACAACATCGTTCCGTCATTACTCACCAGGTTGCAGAGCAGCATGAAGGCTGGCGTGAAGCGTGTGGCCAGCAGGATAGAGCCGAGACGACCTAACGCGAACGAACCCTGGGGAGAAAATGATAGGTTAGCTTTATTCTCTGAGTCTGACAAGGCCTTCCCGTCACGTTTACGTCAGATCACCGCCATGTTGTTGGGGGCACGTATAACGTTGCTGTGTCTTGATGTAGGCACAAAAATGTCCCGATTATGATAGAAAAGGTGTTTAGATGAATAAATATTCTCGGATGAATCGAGAAATATATGTTTATCTTGGTGTATTACTTGATTAGGGAACTGAAAACAGCTCTACTTGGCTAAAATCCAGAATTTCCGAGATTTCCCCGCATCAGAACAACGTTTTAAGTTCCCCAATAAAATGGCGGCAGATTCTGCGCAAAGCACCCCCTACTGCCTAAGTCGACTCAGAGAATGGTTGTGTCTTATCATAATGTGTCCTCAATAGTTATGTAATGAAAGGGACTTGGTGATACCACCCTGACTCAGTAGTTCAGGCATCTAACATCTGTATCTTAAGACTGTTTGTTCTGACAGTCAGTAGTATATGGAAACATACATTTGCGTGGGGCTAGAAAATGACAATAGTAGTATATTGAAATGGTACTTCATGGCAGGCTTACTAAGGTAAGAAATTGCTCTCTAAATATTCAGATGGGCTCAATAAAGTCTTTCCCAAGTGCCTATACCACAGAGCACTGATCTATACATCATAGCATGTCCCTACTCACCCAGAAGCAGGCATTCAGGTAGGCGCCCTCAGTCTTGTTAAGGTCAACGATGCTCTTAACGGCGTAGGAGTAGACGTAGCCTCCATAGGCCGACTGGAGCCCGTCGTATATGAAGAGCACCGCGGCCGTTAGTCCGGTGATGGCCAATACCTGGGAAGTGGACGACCCACAGCACTGGTCGTACCGCGCATACGGGTACTTGGACGTAGACTGCCAGAAGGGCTCCTTCTCTGTAAACCAATGTACTGCATGAATATCCACATTACAGCAACATTGTTCTTCACCTATAGAGCTGAATGAACTTGAGGTTTTGTTTGTTTGTGTAGTTTAACGTACCACTGACTCATAAGTAAAAAGGTAGGCCTTCCTTGGATTATCGTATTCAGGATGATCGAATCTATGAGATGAGCAAAAAGATAGAAATCCCACTAGTAGTATGGGGGGCCCTTCTGGGTCATTATGGCGGATTACATAACATGACGTAATGGCGCTGTCGAGATTTCGGGTGGCGTCTTATCGGATCTTAGCGCGATAAGAAGTAATTTGATTCCGATAAGGAGGATAACGTCTTAAGGAGGTGATAAGAAAGCTGACATAGTTGGGGGCAGTTTTGAACACGTGACGTCGGCCATCTTGGATTCGAGAGATGACGTAGCGGGAAGGGCCCGAACAGGTTGAGAGGTCTGCCATCTTGGTTTTCGACGGGTATAAAGAGACCCATGTAATAGGTGCTGAAAATCTATGAGTGAAGGTGGACATTTCTATTCAGAGAGGCAGGGTTCTTTCAGTTCTCACACTAAATAGTCCCATCCTCCAACAAGCCGACTTATGCTACCCACCTTTTGTATGTGATAACACATAGGCAGTACATCCCATAATACCTATGATACACTGGGCCTACATGTGACTTGGGTCCTGTTGTGGTGTACATGTTGTATTGGAGGTGAGGGATGATATGACACTAGCGTTTCTTTCGGTCTGGCATTGATGTGCCCTATGATAACAGATGCTATGGTAATGTGAATCCATTGTAGTATCCAGGTGTAAAACTGGCCATGTTTCAAGGTGAAATTATACATATCACTCCTGTCTGCCTGGTCCAAACATGTGTCAACCTGTATGTGAGCCCTGGTCGCTATCCCAGCCAAAGTCCACTGATAGTGTACTGACTACTGCATCTACCTGATAATGCCTGCCAGACTAGGCTGATAACGACCCGGTCATGACATATATGCAAGATCTCCCCCCATGGGCTCAGCCCCTACACGACCTTCACCTTTACAGAATGCCTATGATGGTTCTGGCAGTCAATTTTGAACCCTTAATCAATGGTTAATACTTAGAGAGTATCATTGGGGTGAAGGATTATTATCTTTGGGTATGTGGGATGACGAGTCTAAACAGGCCCCTGGTGGTTCATATCTAGCAGTTATAGAGAGATGGTAAAGCTACAAAGGTCAGCTAGATCCTCCATATATGGTTTTGTGACCTAGTAGAGTCACATGACATGAAAGGGTATAAAGCAGATACCGGACCATACCATTTCATAGCTCCTGCAAACAGTTTTCAACAGAGACACCTTTTCCAACATGATTCAGAGCCAAATTAGTGAGACCCTGTACTGGGAGTCTAGTGATAAGTTTGTTAAACTTACACAAAGGAAGACATTGCTGGATATCAAGACCCTTTTTGTACCTCTGGGCATTGTTAAGACTGCAATGGAATACGCCAACTTCTTGAAACTTGGAGGACCAGGGGAAAGATGCTTGTTTGAAAGGAATGGTTGGAAGGTAACAGTATCAGATGATCAGGACAAGACGTATGTATGCTTCAATCGGCTGAACAGAATAGGAATAGGGGGCATGTAAGTGTTGCTATTTTCAAATAACTAACCACATTACTCATGAAACAGTTGTTGTGGGTAGTTCAATTTCAATTTAATATTATACATGATTGAATTATACATAGAAAATCTAGCTGCAGTTTAACCATTTGATATTTGATATTCTCTATGGCTCCACTGGTAATTCATCACTATGATATTCTTTAGTCCAGGTTCAATAACTTGGCGAAATATTTCAAGGTAATAAATCAATGACTAATGCTTGTATTTCAGACTACGTTCCATGAACATTACTACAGAGGAGTATGATATTATTCATGATGTGCTTTCTGATGATGACCATCCTGAGGACATATGTCCTGACTATGGAATTGATGGTGAGGAATCTAGGACTGCAAAGCGCAGAAAGATTGGGCGACTTGCACTGTACCAGTGGAAATATATTTCTGCTCAAGGTACAGTAAGAAACATGTCGTCAAAATTGTATTTGCGACGAGAGAACTGTATCCGGGATGGCTTATCTGCTGATTATGATGAGGACAGTGTGATAAAAGTAGATGTGGCAGAGGTAATTCAGGAGGATGCAGTCACTTTAGTAAGAAAGGTCTATCTTTACATCCTTGACTTGGAATTTGAGGCCAGAATTAGGAAATATTGCGAAGGATGTCAGAACAATAGTCCTAGTACACAAGACCATATGGGTTTTGGATGTCTGGATGAAAGGTTAAATTTGGTTATCCATGCAAGACCCTCTCATCTACGTATTTCAACAACTCGGCTTCATGAGGCTTGTAAAAGGGTAAAGGATTTACTTGGCATTTCCTTTGTAGACTATAAAGATGCTATAACATGTTTGCATAGAGCAGACCCAAAAACAGATGTAGTGACAATTGATAGAGCCCGTGATTACTATGAATTTAGTGTTATTGATGACCTATGATATTACTATTATTTAGAAATTATTACATTTCCTAATTCACTTTGTACTTGCATATATTTTTGTACCAGTTAATAAACAACAAAAACAGTGAGTCTTAGTGGAACAGACTTTTTTATTCACTATGTACTTATGATTCTAACATTTCTTGTCTGGTCGATTTCAATTTGTGCTGGGAATTTTGCAGCGATGATCATGGTCACTGCATGAGGTAATGCTTTGGCAAACTTTAATTCTAATCTAGTGTGGCCCCGGCGAACCTCTTTGGCATATTCAGTACAATGTAAATTACAAGTCGGAAACCTATACAAACAATAACCAGACTCGTAGTCGTCGCGGTTAATAAAATTTCCCGTGTCGGAATCGTATCGGTCACTGAACAAGGTGTTGAATGCAGACATGTAAGTAGAGTTAGCAAAGTTTGGTGTCAATGGAGCGGCAGGTGTCGAACGACCATCGACATACAATGCGATGAAGTTCAAATCAAAATGTTGAAACTGGAAGCAATTTTTGTCATAAGCCCCCATGTAGGCAGAGGACTCTACCAGAGCAATGGTCAGTTCATTGGGGATTTCCCCTTGAAAGATGTCTTCTAAGGTACATCCGTATTGCCCTTTAGCGATGGCGAAAGACTTCATGTCTGTACGATCAAAAAAGTAAGAAGCAGGCGACATTTTCAACTGTTCAGCATGGGCCACTATGGTATTCGGTGATAGTTCCACAGTGTTTACCATTAAAACGGCGTCCTTGATGTCCAGTTTGAAGCCAGGGCTGGTTGCATCACTCATAAATTTAAACTCATTACTCGAAGGCCAGAGTTTGAAGTTGAGTTGGATTCCATTCATCAAATATCTGGATTGTTGTAATAAGTCTAGGTATAAGTTTCCATACAGTTCAAATTCTTCACTGCCTTTGACATAGGCGTACCGCTGGATGAGACCTGCGTTACCACCTTTGATGGGATCGGCACTGTCCAATGACCCTGTGTCTTTGAAGTACATCTGAGACTGAAGCTTAGACTCTTTTGCAGACTGTCCATAGTTTAGGAGGACATCGAACATAGCCTTGTATGGATACATGGTGGATACGTTTGGTGAGACTACTTGTTGTTGAATGCTGACATCAACCTGTTTCCACATGGACTGCAAGAACAAATTAACAGGTCCGACTTTAGCACCGTCAGGATAAATTCCCGCTTCATTAGAGCCTGGTAGGGTCTTGCCATCCTTTTGAATGATTCGTGCCTTGATCCGTAGACGTGTATTAGCCAAATCGATATAGCGATTTCCGTTGCCAGATATATTAAACTCGAGAGCTCCCTCAGAGTTGAGTTCACCAGTTGGTCTTATCTCCAACCATTCTGCAGAAATAACAGACTTGTCTCTGGGTGGTTTGTAGAACAAAGCAAGGTTATCATTGTGTGCAGACATGACGATTAAGTTGTATGCTTGATATTAACCTTCCGTGGACTTTTTTTACTGAGTTTAAAGGCCTTTAGTGATGATTTTTGCTTTAACAGCTTATAGTTGCTCTTCACAGCATGAGGTCCAACAGCTTTCTGATGACTTTTCGAGTTTGTCTTGCGTTTTATTCTCTTCAGACCTGCCTCAGATAAAACTCTGTGACGTTTTTTTCCTCGCTCAGCATTTTGGGTATGTTGTCGTTTCTTAGCTTTAGCCTGTTCCACATGTTGTTGTGTGCTGCTCACAACTTTTACTGGTGTCGCTGTATTAGGTGCATCATTAGTGTAGTCTTCTAGCCACCACAAACCATTTTTGTCAGGTTTAGATTTCCCCATAGCCATATTCTTGAAGTGTCTTTTCCATTGTTCTAGAGACATGATCACTTCTGAAACAAATGAAGTGTACAGGTTGTCGGTTCATCTGGAAATAAGAGGGCTGGTGGTAGTCCAGCTTTTATATAAGTCTCATCTGGAACAGTAGGTGGCGCTTGCAGTCCAGCCTTTATGTCTATGCTTATGAAAGTCAATTCAGGCCTGGTTATCTTAAAGTTGATAGATGCGTCATAGGTCTGAATTATCCTGCCATGTAGATCATGTGTTATGTGTCTTAAAATAGGTAATTTTGTACCAAAAATATGGCTTTCCTTGATGATATCACAATACACATAGATATCAGCATTAGTATTTGAGTATGTCTTAATATCTCTTAAGGCACAAAACCATTCACCATTGTCAAGGTTTAATGTCTCTGCCAATCGGATAGTGAAGTGGAGAGGTTTGTTACATGGAAAATATCCAAGACAATCATTGCTTTTCAAAAACAAGAAGTGCTCCATGATATTATAATAGGTTATTGGTTAAGATGTTGTTTCTGCTGTATGCCTTGTTGATATGAACCTTCTTGTTGAATGAACACATCTTTTATAGTGTCTCGATCCAATGTTTGGTATACAAACAAGATATGATAACTAAGCTTGCAATTGTATTTTACCTCACTTGGCTTTAGGAAGTCTAGTAGTCAACATGGTTAAGAAGCATTATTGTCATGAATGTCAGTCTGGATTTACAAGGCATCGTGACTTAAAGCGTCATGTCTTAAAGTTCCATACAGACACTGTAAATGAGACACCTATTACTGCTGCGTCACCTGGAGGTGACACCATACCTATGCTTGCACCCACATGTTTGACTATACATCAAGGCACTGGTGCAAGGGCGGCTAGACACAGAGGCACAGCAGGGCCCACGGTTGTAGGCGCTTCCTCAGCTGTAGGTGCGCCCGCGGTTGTGGGCGCGCCCAGTGTTGTAGGAGCGCCAGAGGTTGTAGGTGCGCCTGCGGTTGTGGGCGCGCCCGCGGTTGTAGGCGCGCCCGCGGTTGTAGGCGCGCCCAGTATGCCTGCAGTTGTCGGGCCCCGGAGTTCGGGAATTACCAACCCTCAGCAATCACTTGTAACATTTTGTCATCCCTTCACTATGATAATAGCAGGACCAACGCAATGTGGCAAGACAAGTTGGATATTCAATGTGTTGCAAAACATATCAAGCTGGATTCACCCCGCACCACAGAGAATAGTTTGGTGTTACAGTCAATGGCAGCCCCTGTATGATAGGATAAAGGGAGTTGAATTTGTGAAAGGTATACCAAAAAGTGTGGAAGATGAACAATACTTTGACCCAAACACGAACAACTTGTTAGTGCTCGATGATTTGATGACTGAAGCTGGGAATGATCAGCGTGTGACTCATTTGTACACTAGAGGAAGTCACCATCGTAATCTGTCAGTCATTACGATAATGCAAAATTTCTTTGGAGCTGGGACCAAAACCATTAGAAGAAATTCACACTATTTAGTGCTTTTTGATATGCCAGCTGACAAACAAGAAGTTCATACCATCGCACAACAAATGTTTCCTGGAAAACGTGATTATCTATTAGATAAGTATGACAAAGCTGTATCAGTACCTCATGGTCACTTATTGGTTATCAATAAACCAAACATGCAGCCCAATGATAGGCTCATACCCAACCCTAACATGCATTGTCAACCAACTATAAGAACCACTGAAGCTAGCTTTAGCCCTCAGTTGCATTGGCAACCAACTATAAGAACCAATGAAGCTAGCTTTAGCCCTCAGTTGAGAACAAACAGCAGTGAAGTCATCATCACAGAGAATAAGAAGGAACCTGTTGACAAGGGACATACTATAGCAGTAGGAAGTGATATTCCAAAACTCCACACATGTGATGGGTGTGGAGTTGTGTATGGATCCATATATGATTACTTGAGGCACACCCGAAAATGTCAGGGTGACACAGACGATGAAGACGAGACACCCAAATCAAAGTACCCAAAACTAGAAGCTGATGCCGAAAGTGAAGACGGGGATGCAGTGAATGATACTTTGAGGTGGATGTGGAAATCAGCCCAGGATAAAGCAATGGAGGGACATGAGAAAAAGGAATTTTTCAGGATATACAAGAGATATCTAGAACAAGCTATAGACCTGCGAAAACATAGGACCACAAATGTCATTTTAGACAAGGTGGAGAAGTACATCACCAAAGGCCAAACAGAAGATAAAGCAATAAACAAGGCATTACGGAACCATCGGCTTGATTTCGAATCAATTTTCAATGATGATATTGACTCAGATACAGATGATGAGGAGGAGACAGATGATGAGGAGAACATGGATGAGACAGACAATGACAGTACCCCTGAGTCAAGCCAATGACATTAAAAAGTAGCAAAGCTGCACTGAAAAGCTTTAATCTGGAGTAAATATGTACTCATGAGCCTCAGTTGTAAACAATGATTATTAAATCCTAATTCAACTGTGCATACTGTAGTATTTTGATTTCAGCCAATCACACTACTATGTTTGTATGATACATTGACAAAATAAACTGTATGAAAATATCCAAGGAAAACAGTTTTTGCTTCTTTTTTTTTCATCTCAAAGCAAGCCATTGCATTTAATAATACAGTTCATTACATACTCAGTACATTGAATTAAATAGTTACTAAAAAGTGACACTCTGTAGAGGTAGATGACTTATCTAGTATTTACTAATGATCAAGGGATTTAGACATCGTTCTATCAAAAGTAGAATTTTGTAAAATTTATGTCAAAAAAGCTCAAAATTGACTGCCAGAACCATCATAGGCATTCTGTAAAGGTGAAGGTCGTGTAGGGGCTGAGCCCATGGGGGGAGATCTTGCAAATATGTCATGACCGGGTCGTTATCAGCCTAGTCTGGCAGGCATTATCAGGTAGATGCAGTGGTCAGTACACTATCAGTGGACTTTGGCTGGGATAGCGACCAGGGCTCACATACAGGTTGACACATGTTTGGACCAGGCAGACAGGAGTGATATGTATAATTTCACCTTGAAACATGGCCAGTTTTACACCTGGATACTACAATGGATTCACATTACCATAGCATCTGTTATCATAGGGCACATCAATGCCAGACCGAAAGAAACGCTAGTGTCATATCATCCCTCACCTCCAATACAACATGTACACCACAACAGGACCCAAGTCACATGTAGGCCCAGTGTATCATAGGTATTATGGGATGTACTGCCTATGTGTTATCACATACAAAAGGTGGGTAGCATAAGTCGGCTTGTTGGAGGATGGGACTATTTAGTGTGAGAACTGAAAGAACCCTGCCTCTCTGAATAGAAATGTCCACCTTCACTCATAGATTTTCAGCACCTATTACATGGGTCTCTTTATACCCGTCGAAAACCAAGATGGCAGACCTCTCAACCTGTTCGGGCCCTTCCCGCTACGTCATCTCTCGAATCCAAGATGGCCGACGTCACGTGTTCAAAACTGCCCCCAACTATGTCAGCTTTCTTATCACCTCCTTAAGACGTTATCCTCCTTATCGGAATCAAATTACTTCTTATCGCGCTAAGATCCGATAAGACGCCACCCGAAATCTCGACAGCGCCATTACGTCATGTTATGTAATCCGCCATAATGACCCAGAAGGGCCCCCCATACTACTCCCACTCCTACACATTTACCAAAGCAAGGGTTCTTTAACCTCTGACACCACATAGATATAGTGTGAGAGGGACAGGTAACCAAAACTTTCAAGAATATAAAATGGAATGTACCAAAAGCTGTGTCTAATGTATTTCAAATTTGGACAGTTTGCTCTGATTCATGCATGAGGTACATGTAACTAGCCCTGACCAGTCTTACCTGTGATGCATGAACGCATCATGCTGACCGTTCATTAGTGTATCAGTCATGTAGGCTCGGCATGATGCTTGAAAGCAGCCCTAGTGAGTCTCATTACTAAAAAGACCCCATCAGGTGCACCCTCAGAAAAGTGGGAGTCATTGTCGCTAAAACTACCCTCACCTGAGAGTCAGGCAGTCATTGTCGCTAAATCTACCCTCACCTGAGAGTCAGGCAGTGCCTGAGAGTCAGGCTGTGCCTGACCCTCAGGTGAGGGTAGTTTTAGCGACAATGACTCTCACTTTTCTGTGTGTGTGGATGCCCCTAGAAGCCCTTAGTGCCAGCGATGATTCCTGACTCAGCAAAACGAGAGGGCACCAGCTTGTATAAGAAACTGACACATGTTCAAATCTGCCATCTTTCTTTCTCCCCTTTTAATTAGTGGACATTTTGGTTAAGCTTACCTTTTTGTTTTTCAATGTTTTCATAGTCTGTCTTGCCGGGGGCTGCTTTCTGGCTGGCGAGGGAGTAGGCCGAGTCAGAGTTGACAAGCTGTTGATGGTCCGGCTTCAGTCCCCGGCCTCTCATCTTCACAAAGAGGGTGCCGACAATAAAGGGAATGGGCACCTGAAATGGGAACGATAAATTCATAGTTTTAGTACTCCATATGACAGCCGGTTTATATACCCTACATCGATAGGTTGTGTCACAATATTAGCTAGATTTGAATGTTGCCAATACAGTTGTAGTTACAAAGTCCCATATTATGTTGGAGAATATCTAACAATGCAATGAAAAATGATTTTGTGTGCAAACAACCATATCAGCCTAATGGTGGGGTTACAAAGTGTATTATACAAGAAGGCACATAGGGAATGTCATGAATTAGCTTTCAGAGAGCAACTTGATAAGGACATGAACTAGTACTGCATAGAATGATATAATTAGATTTGTCAAAGTGCTTATAAATCAAGAGGAAGAGCAGTTGATGTCTCTGCATAAATGTCTGCATTCAAAGAAGTTTAGAATGCTTTTAGGGAACACTTTAATGGGCTTCAGGTTCAGTAAAACCATGTTTATGTCAACGAAATGTCAGAATGGCATTAAAGTGGCATTAACGCTTTAAGGGCAGCATGTTGCTGAAATATGACATATGTTGTCATGCACCAATGCAGCCCCAGCGAGTAACTCACCAGTTCCCCTTTGGGAGTGTCTCAACCCCATAAGGTTGGCATGGCAATTGAATGCAGTACTGGTGAGTTACTTGCCAGGGATGCTTTCTTGCATCATGACGACCAAGGGCATGATACATTAATGCATTATGCCATCCCTATTAATTGGCATTCAATCAAATTAAATATCCCTAAAATGTTCCTTTAAGTATTTTGCAAATGCAAACATTGATGCAGTGAACGTTGACCCTGCTGCACCCTACACTGAAAATCCATAGGTTGAAAGGGTTAGTCAGTACAGACTAACCCAGGTTGGTCAAGGGGTCAGTCAGTAGTGGCTAACCTAGTTCATCATTGGTGTGTTGTATTTGTATACCACTAGTTGGGGCCACCTGTGATGACCACTCAGTGGCTCCCCCTGGAAATTTAAAGACTAAAGTGGGTTGGTCAGTACTGACCAACCTGACAATAATAACTAAAAATGACTAACTAGGTCAGGCACTAGTGACTGAGAGGTTGGACGTATAGGGAGCCTAGGAATATCAGTGTACCTGTAGAGCACACATGATCCAGAAAGCAAAGCGGACCCGCGTCATCTCCTGTGCCTCCTGGAGAGTGGACGCGGGCTGCGTGGCATTAACCGGTAAGGCGATCTCCCCCGGCAGGGCGGCGACACCAGTCATGTTGTCTATAAGAGGGGTACAGTCCTCGTTCAGCAGGAAGGGCTCGGCGATCATCGGGCTCACAAAGGCACCCACGCCATAACAGAAGTGCATGGCCTGTAGTCAATGGAGAAAAACACAGTACAATGGGTTGAGTTATCAGTGTTGACTTCACAGCCAAAAACTAATTTTCTCATTCCAGGAAAATAGGATTAAGAAAGAAAATAACATTATTTTCATATTAACTTCAGTCAGAATACTAACAATCTCTTTTGAATTTTTATGCTCTAATACGTCACCCTATACTATTGCCAGAAAAAAACCAATGTCTGGATCCGACACAAAACCGGCTGTGCCTCCTTATAACATAAGGAGGCACAGCCGGTATTGTATATTATATGTATCCGGAATAAAGATGTTTCAAATTTAAAAAAAGGATAAATCATCTTGTCTGATGGGCAAATGACTAGTTTTAACAAAATTATTTTCTTAAAACTAGTCATCCGCCCCCTGGCGAGTTTAGTCCTCTTATTTTCTTGAAAGGAGTTAATCATATTTGATGTGTTCCTGCTACTATATGTGTATGTATTATTCGGGATCACTATAGGCTAGCTATAGATCAGGGCAGTACATTTCTCACAGGGGTGATACAGCCTCTGACAGTCATTTAATGGGTTGTTAGCGCACTCTACAATATCCTTGATACCAAAAACTCTCTATGTTACCATTAAGCAACATGCATCATCAAGATACACCCTAAGTAACTCGCCAATGCTGCGTGGGTGCATCATGCCGACTCTTCTTGAATGTACCAAGAATTGGCATATGATGCTTGAATGCAGTACTGACGAGTATTATACACCCCATAACGGCTTAATTAGGGCCCAAAATGACCTCACACATGACTAAGGTTGTGCCAGATTCTGTTTAATTAGCTTTATCGAGGCAATACTAATGCAGCAAGAAAGGGTGACTTTTTCAAATAAAGATCTGTTTACGTTTGTTTTAGAATTTTCATAATATTGCATTTGTCGGTCATGCTTCAGAAATGTTCAAAAATCTAATCGACAACTTTTCTGAAAAGTCTCCGTTTCTTACTGCATTGGTCTATAGTAGTATAGCCGCAGCCCGCTAGGTGTCAGCACCTACCTGCAGGAAGGGGGAGACGCTCTGCCCGTAGAGTTGGATCATCTGCAGGTTGGCCAGACAGTCTATACAGCCCATGTTGATACCCATGATGGCAAGCACCACCCCCAGCGCCGCCAGCACCTGCAAGGGCAAGGGGAATTTCTTTCATGGTTACTTTGACAAATATTGTAAAAGGGGCATAGTCCGATGATTAGGGCTCAAAAAATATATTTCGCTAAAAATGAGCCAGAATGTTCAATATATGCAAAGTTCATGTCCTATCTACTTTATTAAACATTTCCCCCCCAGAATTCAGCTTAGGTTTTAGCTAATTATCAGTTTTATGCTTGATTTGAGACTTTTGGAGTGCACGCTTAAAGTCCACTCATTGAAAAATGCCTTGTAAAAGGCTATAACCTGTGTTCATGGGACGCTCTTAATTGCCTCCTATTGCCCATGAATGATATTTTATTGTGCCCCATCCTCCAAATATGATGTTATAATGACAATTTGAACTCATTTAAGTAGAATTCAAAATATGGAGAAAATCGGACCATGCCCCTTTAAAAATGACATGAAATAAACACTTGTCATATTGTGCACAATAATCTGGTAAAGATTCATAATTAAAAATTAAAATGAACATGTGACGAAGTATCCGTCGTGTGTAAACACAGGAGTATAAGGTTAGTATCATCTTTTAACTCCTAGTAGAAGTGTACTGGTAACAGTTCAGATGTGGACACAAATTGTTATTTTAGAGCTGAGCGTCTCATCAAGTCAAAATGAATGCTACAGTTTTCTCTTTCTAATTCAGTTTTTTTTATATTTAAAACTTTAAAAGCATTCATTTTCTCTGTCATGTGGCAGCTGCTGATGTTTTACAATATCATCTGTGTACTGAAACTTGGTATAAGAGATTTGTATATCTATTAATTATCCCTGACAGGATATGTTCTGCAATAAAAATATCAAAAAACTCAAAAGTTAAATGGCTGTAGTTGCTGACTCACCTTACAGAAGGGGATGACGAACATGGCCATGGGGATGAGGGTGGTGGCGATCAGCAGAACCAGGTTGGAGTCCACCCTGAGGGAGACACAATGACAACACATTATTTCATGTGGAGAAACAAAGTTACTATGCTCAAGCACTAAAATTGCTGTTCTCCACACCCCCGTGGAGAAACTGATGCTCATTCTCCATGGCCTGTTTCTCCATGATAATAGCTATGAAACCGATCTTTAAATGTATATTGTCATAAAATTAATCAAGAATTACCTAAAATGAATACAGAGATCCACTCTAATCAGTCTGAACTCCTGGTTTCTCCACTCATGAAGAAACCTGTCATTCAGACAGATTATTGTGGACCTCTGTCTGTATGTTAAAGTGGGTATATCCGATTTTTCTTCAAATTCTACGTCTTACTTAAATATATTCCAAACATTGTAAAAGTATAATATTTAGAGCATAGAGGTCAATTAAATGGCATCAATATGTGTGAATAGGTCACAAAGGGATCAATTACCTCCCAACCTTAGCCTTTTCTAGTGTATTTCCGATGGGGGGAATAAAAGCGTGCACGCTTTTATTCCAAAATGACCAAATATTGTGAATTAAATCGAATTAAACAAAAATTGGAAGGAATTAGGGGGAATGGAACAGCTGGGAAGTAAATTACATCATTTGTGAACATTATGACTCATTCTAAAGAAAATTTTTGTACCACACATCGGATGTACTAACTTTAAACTTGGTAGAAATGTAAATTTTTTATCTAGAATTAACTTTAGCACTTAATGGACGGCATATGCATGTCACTAAAAGATGATATTTGTTGTCATGATGTACCAATGCACCTCTGATGAGTAACTCGCCGGTGCTGCATTGGTGCATCATGGCGACCCTTTGGGAATGTCTCAATCCCATAGGGTCGGCATGATGCTTGAATGCAGTCCTGGCGTGTTACTCGCCAGGGCTGCATTGATGCATCATGACTACCAAGGGCATGATGCAGTAATGCATTATGCTGCCATTAAAGGGTTAAGCCACAGCCAGTAGGGGGATGGATTATTCATCAGAAAATCTGATTTGATAATATGACTATCGTCTTGGAGGAGACACAGCGTATCTATCATTAATATTCTTTATGATACATTGGACGCAATTGTCTGATAGTTAGAGGATATCAGTCTTTGTGGCATTACATATCTTATAAATACTTGGTGCAAATGTGAAATATCTACTTAGGACTAGTACGGTGGTAGTGCATTATTCATCAGAGAATCCTATCTAATAATAAGATTATCGTCTTGGGAGGGTGTCGTCTATTAATGGTAATGATACAATGAGGATGATTCTTAAGGGGAATCTATCGTTGTGGCATTGCGGAATTAGGTACAGCATTAATCTATGATGCGATATTAAATGATGTAACATTATCTAGATGGGAAGTGGAAAAGTACATCGATTAGTTTTAATGTGCTTTTCTGTTGATATGACTGTGAAACCACTGCAAAAAGGTGACCAAGTTCATACACTTCGTGTGTTTCATTTGGTGAATGATCATTCATTTATAAACGCACTCAAATCCAAAAGGTACTGACGATCAAAGAACAACACGTCTTAAAGAACTCTCAGATAGCTATCATTCTTAACGGTCACCGTCCACAGAGCATAAATCGGCCGTATGGTGCCATTCTGTACACAATTCATATAGGGAATGTATGGCAATTGTCTTGATATACGGCCGATTTATGCTCTGTGGACGGTGGCCCTTAGGACGACAGTGTTTTAACCTTTCCTATGGGAAATGCTGGAAGGTACGTCCTGTGAACAATTTGGTACTAGTAAACGTCCTGTCACACACACTGTACAAAATGCATCTACCATGTCTATGTGATACCACCTTATTATTACTGTGTGATGTGAACATGGTTGTGTCTTAACATGGGTTCTAGTGAGTACCTCACAGTGTAATTGACCCCAGGTGAATTGCAGTTGGGATTTGTGAGTGGAGCTATTGATCATGGGGACAATGCCGTGACAGCTTACATAGAACTACATATTGTGACTTGATTCTTCTCTATCTGTGACTTTGGGATGGATTAAATCTTGCTTTGAACATACTTAGTAATTCCGAACCAGGAGAATGGAGGTCCAATCCGACTACTGAAAAAGGCATAAAATGAATGATATTTCAGTACACTAACATCACAGCATCTGAGTACCACTACTCACCACAATCATACCACTACAACCTTTTTTCATTTCCAGATCGACTCTTGTATTTTATCCTGTGTGATAAACAGGTTTCCGAACTTTCTCCGAAAACAATATACTGACAAGAATTCTGTCATATAATTCATAATAAAGTCTTATTAGTATAGCAACATAATCCCTATACACCACACCCATATTCATATACCGTACCATCGCGATTAACCTCCGGGTATTGAATAAGCGCCGGTCTTGTATAAGCACCCGGGTATGAGGGGTCTTGAAATAACTCTTAAGCACTAAAACTGGATCTTGAATAAGCGCCTGTCTTGTATAAGCGCCGGGGGTAGACACCCCTCCAAATTTATAAGCTTAAACACGACGGTACGGTAAGACAAATATGACTCCTCAGGAGGCTCTTGCTTACACCTTTGTGGTATTTTTACTCCATGCACATACACAGCCACAGCATCTCTCTCCCCACCCACAACACCACCCACCCACCCCTACGTTTTACAGCACTAAGGCCTGCCTGCCACATTGGGAATGTAGCTCATGCCTGGAATAGTAAGGGGCACCTGGGAAGGCTTTTAGAGGCCATAGAGGTGCCATAGAAGGGGTATAGAGGAGCTTCAGGAATGGAAGTACTTAGTGTGAGTCACTCCTCCCATACTGGGTCACTCCTGAGCTGCTCACTGTACACCCTTATATCATGAAATATTTAAATAAATTGCAGCAGAAAAATATTGTATTTGTTTAAAATCTTTAATCTCAAGAGGGAAACACACACAAAAGACCCAAATGGAGCAAATTCGATGCTCTCATTTTGATGTTATACAAGACTTGATGCTATCTAGATTTAGTGAAAACAGAGTCTTTAACAGAATGCCAGGGATGTCATCCTGTCTTTCTGTCAGAGGGTCATAAAGCTACAGTTGACACAGAGAGCCACCTAGGGAGTTAGATAGAAAGCAAATAAGAAAGGCAATACGGCCGACTGAAGGCAACCCCCATTGTGTCAGATGCATTATGTAAAAAACTACAGTGTGTTTCTATTGTGATGTAAATATTAAACAAAGATTATATTTCTCTTTCATCACTGTTCATGGAAACATTTTTGTACATACATCTACTATGGATATGATTATGTGAAGTCTCTAGTTTTACATTTTACAAGCTACCATGACATTGTTTATCTAGATACATGCATAACAATAGGCCAGAGATTCTGTATGGGTTTCTTTATGATATAATTCTATAGATGAACATACACATCAGGTTACCTCTTTCCATTCAACCCCATACTACATTTGTAATATGAAACCTCTGTTGTGCACAACCTCGCCTGGCTGTGCTACAAATATATATACGAATATGCCTACGCCGCTGGATGTATGCATATAAACCATAACTAAGTGGATGACAACCGAGGTGATACATTTATATCTGTTGCCATGGTAACACTATTAAGGACATGGCTCTAGGGTGGTGGGTTGGCAGGTGAATCAGCCTGGAGAAAGACGAGTGCAGACCTGGCATGATGACGGAGTAGGTATTAATGACATGTAGCCACAATCTGAGGGTAGAATCAATATTGTGGGGGCATGTAGTACTTTTCAATTTGATCCTCATGTGTGATGTAAAGAGGAGGCATTGGTAATACCGAAGGCATATTAGAAAAAGCTTAGACTGATGTTACATATACCGTATTCGATGTAATAAGCGCCCTCCCCCTAATAAGCGCCGCCCCCCCTATTTTGGGGCATTTTCAAGATTAGGAGATAAGTAAACTCCATATGGGAGATGCAAGAGCAGTATTGGCTTAAAAGCAATATTCCCCTTTCAGCCTTGTCTGAAGCACACTTCAGGCACAGAAAGTATTAAGTCTGAGTTTCCTTCTGCCAATATTGGCCATCCACTACAGTATCACCAAAGCATTCGTGACACATCCTATACAGAATATTGATATTAAACGCTATTTTATATTGATTTCTTATTCATATGATATTAGGAAAGCTTTTATAATGAATTAAGGTCAGGTGGATGTCAAGTAGCTACTTTAATAGATATCTATCCAATGCCCTTTCTTGGGCCTTGGCTAGAAGGACCTAGAAACAGCGCTGTGCTGTTCTATAAAAGATGATGGCGTAAATCTGCAGGTTGTGGGGAGGGCATGCGATAATACAAAGTCTGCCGTTTGTCTTCATTGTGCATTCTGGGGCCACCTTCTCCCTTACAGCCCCTAATGGCAGCATGCCGTGCTGTGGGCAGATACTGTGCTTGTTGGGTAGCCTTGGGACCAGTACAGGACACCTTGGGGTATTGCAGGGATACTGTAGCATGTATATAGACATATAGAAGGACATACACCAGATCTATGCTTAAAGTGCTCATAGGATAATTCATATTGAAGTTGAAAATATGAAAATAGGATATCACGATGGATGTGGGTACTATAGATTTATACATATCGTAAGGTTATGAGGGAAATGTGAATGCAATAAGGAAGAGGGGATTAACATGTAGGTGCTATTCTACATGAATATGTAGAATGTTATTTAGGGTGTGAATTTGCACATATTATAAATCTATAATTGTCTCTTCCACCTCATAATCATAGTTCCACAGTATGTGAGGTCTTTAATTGCTGCATACATATTCTTAGTAACCTACTTACAAATATAGAGATACTAAAACATATGTAAAGTATTGTATTGTCTGTCTATACAAGAGTCTGAAGTTTTGCCAATACCAGGTAATGCCTGCACCACATAATGTGAACTTGCCAATCAACGACCACTACCCAGCGGCTGATCTGCCTCTAGAGTATCAGATAATCGCATCAGGACTTTGTACTGCTCTTCCAGTCTCAATATTTTACCATGCCCAGAGCAGCTCACAGGCCAAATCTGCTCACCGCATCTATAGAGGCACAAACTAGGTCAGACCCTTCATTGTCCACCAGACACAAGATGAAAGCTAACAGCGCAGCAAATGAGATTGGAAGAGTGAAATGAGAAAGGACGAGAAGAAAAAGAAGGAAGGGAGTGAGGGAAATTCGGTTGAGAGGATGAGAAAGGTTCTGGGCTAACAAGGTTTGGCCTGAGTACTGGACTTGTTTCACCTGGGTATTGGATCATGCACGCAGGTAATCGAGTTGTAGAGCCTGGATAGAAGCCGTTAGAGAGACATGCAATAGAGGAGATGGATAGAATTCATTGAATTGTGTCTTAAACATTACCTGATGGAACATGAGGGGAAAGATATCTATAATATACAAATAGCATGATACTTATCATACCAATTTTATCTATCTTGAACATTAGCTGATTAAAAAGATTTAATTGAAACATAATATTGTTTAATATATCCAAGTTCCATTTTGGCTTGACTAAAACACTCTATATTTTGCAGTACAGCATGATATTGGGAAATACCAATGGTATCCTGTATCATGAAATAGTATGCTGATATAATATCCGGAAGGCAATTGGGAGAAGCTGACCCGGAGAGCCAACTGTACCCAACTGTATTCTGGACGGTGTACCTAACATCCAGCCATAATTAATTTAGCCTTTTGAGAAACACCCTGGTCACTAGAAGATGGTGGCTGTCAATTTAAACTCAACGCGAAGAACTAGGTAGGAGGGGAATTGTAGGAGGGGTAGGGGAGGAGGAGATGGATATGGCAGGAGAAGCCTGCATGGTAACACTTCAAGTAGATACCATTGGTGACCTGGAAGGGAGCAGGTGAGGGAATTGCCATGTGAGAAATCAGCAAATTAAATCTCATGATTACATGACAAATTTATAGCTTGTGGTAGGCTAGCACTTAAGCTCTTTTTCCTTTGTGAGAGGCTGCTAAAACCAAAAGAAAATCCCACTAAACTAATTTATTAATTGGGCCTTAGTGGTATATGGTATAAGGATATTGCAAAGAATTGTTCTATGTGAAGATGACAATAAGCAGATAAGGATAATAGATGGATGGATGGATAGATAGATAGATAGATAGATAGATAGATGGATGGATGGATGGATGGATGGATGGATAGATAGATAGATAGATAGATAGATAGATAGATAGATAGATAGATAGATAGATAGATAGATAGATAGATAGATAGATAGATAGATAGATAGATAGATAGATAGATAGATAGATAGATAGATAGATAGATGGATACATACACATGTATATAAAACCTTATATGGCTTAGCTATGTTTCACTAGGGATTGCAGCTTCCTGTCTCTGGTGTGGAGGTGGGCGGAGTAGGAGAAGGGATGTGGTGATGTGGTTGGGGTTCATTGCCTACCTGTCAGGTGTGTATAACTGTGGTAAGGCTGCCAGTGGAAAGGTCAGTGTGGAAATGGGATTGCCCTTTACCTGTCTAAGCACACCTGCTGTGGCACTAGCACAGGGCCAGGTAAGGTCATGGTGTCAGGATTTATGGGGGAGGGGTCCAAGCAGGCTGACACAAGTATGCAATGGTGACACAAGTAGCCGCTTGGCATAATTATATACATATATGTATATATATATATATATGTATACATGTATATATATATATATGTATATATATATATATATATATATATATATATATATATATATATATATATATACATGTTGTGATATGTACTATATGTACTATATGTCTATACTTAAACTGCCGATGTGGATATGGACAACTAGTTTATATAGATGGAATGATACTGCATACTACTGCATGGCCTCATTCTGTTGCTCCATTAGTAAATGCATTTTAGACTTTAAATATTCAGTAATGTGCATTTCTATTAGTATTGGGAAGAGTAGACGTGGAAAGAGAGAACGAGGATTGTAACCTAATGGCTAGCGTCCACTGGGCTCTAAGCGACCGAATATATTTAGGAAATGTATCAGCTTAGTTGGCCGACGTTCCCCAGTGGATTGTGCCATGAGCCCATCCAAAGATAAAACAATGCAACAACACCAACCTTCATGGGACTAGAATACGGTAATTGATATTTCTTGTTGCATGCCAGCAGCTCGCATGTTTATTCATTTCTAGGTTGAATGCTCCTTTCATATTGACATCCGATGTGCTTTGACTTTTTTATTCCGGAGTGCTTTCATGCTCAGAGGACAATGTACTTTATTAAAACACATTGTGGGACAGTGTTGATGCACTAGTCAACCTCAGCATTATAACACAGGGATGTCAACACCTCACTGATCAATACAGGCCATTTGTATGCATTTGCAATATTGATGAAGAGACTCATATCAGATATGGAATCTGTTGAGAAGGCCTGTGATTGTTGGTTATAAATAACTATGGCCATCACATGCATACAACCTTGTATGAGTCAGTAATACTATATTGTCATGTACATAATCCAAGCAGGATTATTGAGTGGAGAATTTCATGTCAGCTGATAAGGTATATGGCATCCTGAAACCTTATCTGACATGCGCAGCATGCATGGTTACACCAACCCATGCCCCTCTCCCCGCTACACACACACATACACAGAACAGTGGTAACGCAGGTGCAATACAACCTACCACACAGATATGTACTGTCCTATTGTTACCACTTTAGATCTAGTTATTTTATTGATCATTTTTCTTTCTCACTGTATTTCATCTTTATATCATTGTATATCTATCATCTTTGTATCATCAAAAATGTGTCAACAATTGCATCAAAACAAGCAAACTATGTATCATCAGTGTGATTGGTAATAAAAACATGTTCAAACCTTGTGTTTTGTAATAATCATACAACCATTGCTACAAATAAACTAAGAAATTGAAAACCAGCAGAATGGGTGTCAGGTTTGACTACTAGAGAGAGCAGAAACTATGTCAGTTGGTACAGCACAAAATATAGCCTTACAGGCCAATAATCAGTCATCAATCCATTTTTAAAACAGGTGTATCTTCATACACCTTTGCGGTCTCTTAGTTGGTGGTGTAAACCAGCCATATACAACACCCTAGTGGCTTCTCTATTCCTTTTATATACACCCTACCACACGCACACTATCCTTTATGGCACTAAGCCCTGCGTGGCACATTGGAAATGAAGCACGTGCCTGGAATAGCAAGCGGCGCCTGTGGAGGCTCTCAGAGACTATGGAGGTGCTATAGAGGTGCTATAGTGGCACTGCAGAGGTACTTCATGAATAGGAGTACTTAGTTGGAGTGACTCCTCCTATACTGGGTCGCCTGTGAGCTGTTTAGACAAAAAGAAAAGGTTTGTTCCAGGTCGACAGACCCTATGAAAACAGGGCAGACCCTACTTTTTTTAATGCAATTTTGAAGAAATTTCATCTTTTTACTCTTTTTTTGGTGTCAATTTTAGGTTTAGAAAAGGTTTGAATTTTTTCCCTCATTTTTACACTTTTTTTTGGTATCGTAGAGCGGCTGTGAAATTATCATTTTTTTTAATCCGACCTACCAACCCTACATTTTCATCCCATGTTACCTGAAACAAACCTTTTTTAATTTGGCTTATCATAGACCCTTCCCCCAGGAATATGTTACTTTCAGATTCTATCCTTAAGAGGGAAAGGCATTTCTCATTTTTAGTGAACAATATCGTTTTGTGAATAGCATGTTGATATAGAAGGTGTAGTGGCTGTAGCTGTATTTAAACATGTTTATATGAGTCAAACATGATTTAAACTTTCAAGCAATGCAAACTAACTTTTTTTAATTCTTTTCTTATAATATTTAATTGAATAGTAGCAGTCTTGAGTTTAAGGTGTTTGTAGAACAGATTTATCAACAAAATCCCCTGAGAAGTCAACTACTTTTACGGCTGGGATCTATAGCACTCGATGCCCCTACCAGTAGTGCATTGGATAGAAATCAAATAAAAAGAGGCATTTGAAGTAAGAGACCCACTATTGTGTTGGCTGCTCTATTCTAAAAACTGTTGGGTTTCAAATATCAAATAAAGACTCATCATACTTCCTTTCTGCACTCTCCATGGGTATTTCCAAATTGTATTTATTGTGTAGTCTATGTCTGATAAATCGATAGCTGTATATATCAGCTGCCTACCCAAATGTTCAATTAAAGGAGAACTCATTATTGACAGGGGTATGTATAAAATAGATATTTTTCCACAGCTGTAAAATTAATTTTCTTTTCACTCTAGATATTCAGATTAAAACATTTACACTGAGATAAGTTTTATCAAACTACAATTACTCTGATTACATCAGTATAAGGAATTCTGACCTCAAAATATCTAATCTTTATAAACGACAAACAGGTATTAATTAACATTTATGTTTATCCAGGGAAATGTACATTGTAGTAAAACTCCAGAGAAATCACCACGCTCTATCACTATGCATGATACACCACAATTATGGATTAATAGGATTTGGGCAGAATCACTATAAACAAGCCGTCAGTTGATGCCTAGCAAAAGGGTGGTCCATTTTATCACTTCCCACCACCTAGGATTAAAAGAGCCGGTTAATGCCATACAGGCTTACTACAAGATCTGCATATATTGTATGTGGCCTAGCCTTGCTGGGCTGTACATATGAATATGCCTGAGGCCACTCAACGTCTTCATATAAACCATAACTAAGGGGATGACAACCGAGGTGATACATTTATATCTGTTGCCATGGTAACACTATTAAGGAGATGGCGCTAGGATAGCGGGATGGCAGGTGAATCCGCCCGGAGAAAAACGAATGTAGAGCTGGCATGATGACAGAGTAGGTATTAACAACATGTAGCCACAATCTGAGGGTAGAATCAATATTGCAGGGCTTTACTTATACTATTTTTTCAATTTCATATCCTGATTTGAGCTCCAAAAAGAAGCTGTGGATGATATTGAAAGTAAAAAAACAAAGGCTTAGCAGCACTGATGTTTTGAAGCAGGACTCATCTAGATTATGTGTACTTTAGCCAGACTCATTTTCAAGTGGACGTGGCCGTGTATATATATGAAACACAATACTGATATTGATTTAGAAACACACACACATATATATATGTGTGTATATATATATATATATATATATATATATATATATATATATATATATATATATATATATATATATATCTGTGTTGACTCAAGGGCAGTACCTACTCTGTGGGATGTTAGCTCACTTCAGAGTCTCCCTCTGCAGACATTCGCTGTATGCTAAGTATCCTCAATGCATTTATGATATACCCTATACCGAGTACTGTTATTAAGAGCCGTTTTATATTGATTTTAGAAATAGCTGTTAATATTAGAAAGAGCTGTTTTATTACTAATCAAAGGTAGATGAATACAAAATAGCCATTTTACTATATAGCATTTTGATGCCCTTTCTCTCACCTCATCTAAAAAGGGCCTGGAGACGGCGTTTCTACATTACGTCCCATCAGCACCAGTGCCTTTACAGGGCATGCATAGGAGGGTTGCTTCATAAAAGATGATGGCGTAAATCGGTGGGCTGTGGGGCGGGCATGCGATAATACAAAGTCTGCCGTTTGTCTTCATTGTGCATTCTGGGGCCGCCTTCTCCTTACCGCCCCTAATGGCAGCATGCCGTGCTGTGGGCAGATACTGTGCCTGTCTGGCCACCATGGGGCACCTTGCGTTATGAGTATATAGCAGCCATACTGTATCATATCTTTACATACACACACATCTACCTCCATCCGCATGTTGTGGTTATATAATGTAGGGTGTTTACCCTTAAATTGAAATAATACGTCTACAAATGTGTGAGACATATCCCCAGAAAGGGAAACATGTTTGTAACACAATGCAAAAGACTGCATACCAATATCTGTTTTAGATCCAGCTGTATTAAGCAGAATGTGAGGTAGAGTATGGGTTATTTCTGGAAACATTCGCCATAGAGCTCAGCAGAGAAAGGTGGTCACTGCAGACCATAGCCAGGGTGATTACCTGTAGGCCTACTGCAGCACTAGGGACTGCAAACAGGTCAATTTCTCTACTCCACTTGGTGCATTTCAATGGTCTATCATGTCTACAATAATGATTATATAATGGAAATTCCAAAAGGATATTAAAGCCATGACATTACACAATAGGTCAACAGATCTCTTTTGGTATTAGTGGATTTTGTGAATATTCTGTTACCTCCTACATTCAGGGAACCCATTATTTAGCCTGGGATATTCCATGATATAACCCATAATCCGCTGATAACCACTGGACATACAATCTAACTTCCAATAACTTTTTGAAACCTAAATAATAGCTTTTCAAAATGTGCCTAGCTCCATTACGATAATATCAATTTTAAATAATGATTTGAGCTCCACAGTTATGTTTTACATTAGCAGATATACTTAAAATGATGATAGAAAAACGGAGGTAGGTCTCAGACATAGCTTAAAGTGTCCCTTATACCCCTGGAGCATCAGTTTTATTCATTGTAATGTCATTTAGAACGGAACTGGGAATAGAGAAGATGTGTCTAACTCAGAGACTCCTGGAAGAAGCCTACTCAGGGCAATGGCTGCTGATATGAGAGTCTCTGTATGGAGATGGCAGAATTATATTGTTAAGAAAATGAATAATTAGAAAGCCCTTGCATTATTGGAAAGCACAATGTCTTGGCTTTCAGGGGGTGTCAGAATATTTCCTATATTCCATTCCGTTCATAATGAAAATGTAGATTTACTAAAGCATGGTCGAGAAACGGCATTTTTCGCGGCCCTCAGCGGGACAGGTAAACACCCTATATAATGGATATTTAAGGTGGATCGCTACCTCTTAAATATGGACACACTGCGCAGGTATCTGCGCATGTAGCTTAAATGTATCAGAATTAGCTAATATTACATAATCTGATCCATATATATGCTGACTAAGCCATGTTAAAAAATTGGGAGATTTCGAGCAAAATTGAGTGTTTTTTTGGACTTTGAATATTTAGTATATTTGTAGCCAGTAATATTTGCTATTTTTATCAAAAGTTAGAATATTGAAACTATTTACCAATAAATCATTATCTAGAATGATGTAGATCTCATTAAGTTACTTAGAATAAGCAAGGGTATAAATTGTAGCCATTTTCTACTCCGATTCTAGCCATTGTACACTTTACTTAATTAAGATTTAGACCGATTTTGCTATATTTTTTAACTTCAAGGGCCAAAAAAACTAAAAATATGCCCGGGACCCCCTATCAAAATCACTTTCATATGTTAGCAAATGATCTGATCTAATTTCTGAGAGAGTTTAAAAAAATTCTGTTAATATGGAATACTATTTTTAGCCAATAAGGCTACAAAATAATAGCAATTTATTCATATCCCTTCCCAAAACATCATATTTTTACACAGAATGCCATGGCATACAACTGTAAAATTAATTTTTCAGCAAAGTGGAACATATAGGTGTTTCACATGTGAAGTTTTACATTTCTGTGCATAATGGTTGATATTTTAAAAAAACATTGAAGTTTGCACACTTTTTTTTCATTTTTAGAGAAAAATTAAAATATTTTAATTTTTCAAAATTCTGTATCTAAAAACGTAGGTTGGGACCCCCTATTTTTCTTTTCATTTTTCGATTCTATATGATTCAGCCTGTCTGTAGAAAAAAATTAGAAACATTCTGTTAACTTTGATCAAAGGGTAGCGACCCACCTTATTTTTTTAGCAAGTGGGTTAAATGAATGTGGCAGAGCAAATGACCTTTGTATCAACATCCAGGTGCGATTATCTATTTATATTCAATTTATCCAGGTTAAGGAGGGTGGTATAATATATTCATTAGAAAATACTTAACAATTTAATAGAAATGGGTATTTCTAATTATGAACTGGTAGGCAGCTTATTGCTGTACATATTCCAAATAGATATTAAACAACAGAGTGATGAACTATCCATTTACTTCACATTTTTCATTAAATCAATTCAAGATTGGCAATTAATGCAAATGCTAGGTAATCGTGGCATCACATGATGTGAACTGGCCAATCAATGATCACTTCCCAGTGACCAATCTGCCTCTAGAGTACCAGATAATTGTATCAGGACTTTGTACTGCTCTCCCAGTCTCAATACTTTACAACGATAAGAGCAGCTCCCAGGCTGGACCTGCTGACAGCATCTATAGAGGCACAAACTAGGTCAGACCCTTCATTGTCCACCAGACACAAGATGAAAGCTGACAGCGCAGCAAATGAGATTGGGCAAACAAAAGCAGAAAAGACAAGAAAAAAGGAAAGCCGGAGAGTGAGGTAAATTCGGTTGAAAGGATGAGAAAGGTTCTGGTCTAACACGGTTTGGTCCGAGAACTCAACTTGTTTCACACAGGTATTGGATCATGCAGGCAGGTAATTCAGTTACTATAGAGGAGGGGGTTAGTGAGGATAGGGTTTGTGGGAATGTCTATGCATCATTATCATAGTGAACTGCAGGGAAGTTTTCCCAGTGGAGAAATAATTTTTCTCATGTGAACAAAAGCTCTTGGAGATTATAACTTAAACAAAATTAATTGCCTGATGAAATGTCCTTACAAAAGATATTACAGGTTTAATGGGTCCAATTTCCATCTTTGGTATCAGAATAAAAGAAATCTTACCATACTGCATGATGTCTTAAACACCAGTGTTATAGTGGTGTATGAGAAGGTAGGCTATTATCATGGATAAAGGACAGCTGGGGAAAGCTGACCAAGAGGGCTTAACATGCCACTCCCATCTCCAGCCAGTGTGCCGACCATCCAGCTATAATTAACTTAGTGCTATGACCAGACCATCCCAGGCCACCCCTGACCGCCCATGCCTTATGTAGATGGTCGCTGTCAATTGAGACCCAACTGGGTGGACCAGAGAGGGCACTAGTAGTAGAGGAGATGGGGAGATAGGGCGGGGTTGGAGGTATAGTCATGACCGGAGAATTTGGCGAAACTCCCCACTGAGAGGTCGTAATGTCCCTTGATAGGTGTTGACATAGTATCATTAGATACCATCTTACAATGCTAGTTTAACAAACCCTTCAAGATGTGATTAAGGTTATATTGATATACCACTTCTGAGGATTTAAGGGCACACCCTGAAGTTTGGGGTGGTCATTTATGGTGGTGATAGGACCCTGGAGATAATAAAGCTGACCACCAGACATTTAGGGATGCTGCGCTGTTGAGAATATTACACTCACCTAATGACCCCCTACAATTTTATCAATTAGGTTTCTCTTTGGCGGCTTCGCCAAATTCTCCGGTCTAGACTATAGATGCAGCATATGCCTGAATGATGGCACTGGGAGTAGATGATGAGTCTGGGGATCTAGGAGGCTGGGGGTGCTGATAGTAAGGGAATGGACACAGAGGTTGGTGTGGGAGTGGATATCCATTTGTCTAATTGAAATAGGGAAGGTATACACACATGTTTTAATTGACATTTCCTAAATATATTTGGCACAATTATATATTATGCTGTATATGTATGTAATGACTAGGCGAAATTATGTATGTAATGACTGGGGGAAATTTATTATGTTGACTAAAGCATTCTGTGTGTTGCTATGCTGTTGATAGCACAGCATGAAACCAAAATAGACATATTAATTATGATTTTTATGCCTTCTGGTGTAGCCCTCAGTCTCAGTATGTCATACATTGTAACCCAGCATCAAGAAATATGGACAATAAAGCTAAACATTATTCTCAAATAGCCAGGTGGCAGATAGTTCAGGAGGTCCCAACTAGCAGCCCTCTGATGGATATATCTAAGGCATTATGCATAATACTTAGACTGCCATGGCTATGCCGCTCCCTCATTTGCTAGTTCTAGTATATTTACCTATGTGTATGGGGACAGCTATATTTGATAGAATTAAGGGTTAATCAGTTCCCGATGTGAGGGTTAATGCACAAACCTCCCACACCCCTATAAAACACTAAAATATTGTCAGCTTATGCACGTTAGATGTTGTGTGTTCACTAGCTCCCCTTATAATGCGGATTATGCAGGTTACACTGATATTCCTAGGCTCCCTATAGGACCAATCTCTCAGTCACTAGTGCCTAACCTAGTTAGTCATTTTTTGGCTCCCTATATGACCAACCTAGGTAAGTTATTATTGTCAGGTTGGTCAGTACTGACCAACCCACCTTAGTCTTTTTATTTCCAGGGGGGAGCCACGGAGTGGTGATCATAGTATCTTACAGGTGGCACCAACTGGTGGTATACAAATACAACACACCAATGATGAATGGAGGTTAGCCATTACTGACTGACCCCCTTCCCCCCCCCCCCCTCAGTCTTTTTTGAATATAATTTTGCCATTATGACTAACACACATATGATGAACCTAGGATAGTCTGTACTGACTATCCCTTTCAACATATCGATTTTCAGTGTAGTCATGAAAAGCGGAAAAGAGGATTAGAGCCATCCAGGGCTAAGCTGATCCAAAAATACAACAACACACCGACACGCTCAGCATCCCCCCAGTCTTCTTCATGGCACTAGACGTGTCATCAGTAATTGATATTTCCTGTTGTGTGCCAGCGGCTCTCAGTTTCATTCATTCCAGACTAGATTGCGTGCTCCATTTATATTAACTCATTCTGACATCGGATGTGTTTGAATTTTTGATTTGAGAGTGCTTTCACGCTTAGAGGACAGTGCACTTCAGTCACCCATTGTGTGATGGTGATGATGTTTTAGTCTGTTTCACCATTATCACACAGGGACGTCAACACTCTGCTGTTCTATACATGCTATTTGTACGCATTTCGGAGTATCGAATAATGGCTCAAATATCTTGTCCCATCGATGATGTGTGACTGTTGGTGATAACTAAGTACTGTCCCATGGATGTACTAAGAGTATACAGGTTTGCATGAGTTATATCATACTCCTATGGATATTTCCATGCAGGGATTTGATTTCTTGTGAGGCTGAGGGGTTGTGGACTGGCATGGGATTTCTTGTGGACAGAAAATGTATATATGCTAACCTGAAACCTGCACGTGGAGGGTGGGGGGGGTTTAGAGAGATGGTATTTCGTGCTGGCGGGATAGGTGTATGCTATGCTGAAACCTTATCTGACATGCAGAGCATGCATGGTTCACCCACTAACACACCTGTAGTAACACACAGGTACACTCACCTACACTGAAAATCCATAGATTGAAAGGCTTAGTCAGTACAGACTATCCTAGGTTCGTCATATGTGTGTTAGTCATAATGGCAAAGTTGTATTCAAAAATGACTGAGAGGTCAGTCAGTAGTGGCTAACCTAGGTTCATCATTGGTGTGTTGTGTTTGTGGACCACTCATTGGTGCCACCTGTAAGATGCAATGATCACCACTCCGTGGCCACCGTGGCTCCCCCTGGAAATTAAAAGACTAAGGTGGGTTGGTCAGTACTGGCCGATCTGGCACTAGTGACTGAGAGATTGGTCGTATAGGGAGCCTAGGAATATTAGTGTACACAGACAATGTAAATGCTCCAGGTCTTAGTCTGTACTGGCTATCCCAGGTTAGTCATAGGGATAATGGGCAGGCATGACCTAGTGCGATTCAAAAATGACTGAGGCATAACAACATATGACTGTTGCCCTACTCAAAAAGATTTAGCCTTAAACTCAATGAATTAGAAAGACTAAGGTATTTTGGTCAATACTGACCACCCTAACAATATTAACTGACCTAGATTGGTCGTATGGATAGCAAAAGAATGACTAACATGGTTAGGCTATAGGGTAGACTGACCTAAAGGTAACCACGTACCATGAGATGTCCACCTTAATTTTGTAGTCATTTATGCATGATAAGCCTGTTCTTTGGTATCATAGTACACCTTCAGTAATACTCTTTCCAGCAAAGGGCAAATAAAGACAATACCATACATGAATAACTACAAAATTAATGTGTATAACTCATGGTACGTGGTTACATTTAGGTCAGTCTACCCTAGTGAATGGGAGATTGGTCGTAGAGGGAGCCAAAGAATATCAGTGTACAGCCTCCACAGACAGGTAAGCAGCACATGTACAGGTGTGGTTTACAGCAAAGCCTACCTAGATACACCTGCTAACAAAGACTGTAACACCCAGCTCAAAAACATGACAAGTTTTGATGCAGGTCACCCGGCGCTACCTCACACCACCTTTGCTTTGCTTTCTATTATTGAATAATTGTTTTTAGTATGAAAAGGGATATACATAGGCCTATATATACCATTCTCGTTTATCTTAAACTGAAAAGTAGAGAGTGCCTACGCAGCTGAAATGACTTTTCCTGTTTAGGAGGCAATTTACAGCAAAATGTAAAACTTACAATATTACAGGCAAAATGAATGACAGAAAGACACAATCTCCGGAAGGGCGGCTTGAATTGATGTAGTGAAACCCGACCGACATAACCTACATCTTCAGGCCATGCAACCTGTTTTTGTATTTGGCACAAGCCTGATGGGAAGTGTTGTAAAGATGTGTGTAAGGGGTGACTAGGTACAGAACGCTTCTATACCATCAGGGGGTAAGGTAGGCGCCATGCAGGCGTACTCAGTTCATGTATAGACATAGCAGGGGGTGGGTGCTGGAGAGAGCCCAACTTACATGCGGAAGTATCGGTCGTTAACATAGAGCAGTGCTTTAATGAACTATACGCATCTTGTCGGTATGATGCACCAATGCAGGACGGGTGAGCTAGACCTACTTATCACTTTGTTGCTGCATCATGACAACAAATGAACATGAACGTTTAAGGTATCATCCCATCCTTTAACTGCACTGTAATATTCTGTACTATGCCTATCAGAGGTACAATATCAGGTAAAATGCCCCAAAATTAAGTTATAAAATAACATTGCGGTTGCTTTCTTCAACCATTTCCTTGTGTTTGACATCATTCTTTATGGTATCAATGTTTTCCTTATTGTGATTTGCGGGTATGAATAGATTTAATGTAGTGGTTGGGTACAGGTTTTTGTACGTGTTGTGATTGCAGGATAAACCCAATGGTTACACAATACACCCCAAATCACCTAAAAGTAGCTGACATAGTAGCTTTCAAACAAGCGTTCACACCAGGTATTCGCGCATAGCTGTGGACAATGAGTCCATTTGATCACAATTTGTCTACGAAGACAGCATGTTTAACGAGTGGCTTCAGAGTGGCTTCAAAGGGAGACGGCCGTATTCAATATGAGGGCTTCAATATTCAAACGTATTATAATAGGTTAAACCATTTCTGAGCACATAGGTTCTTTAAGATTCCCAGCACAAGATAAAGATAAAGAAAAAGAAAACTCGTATATGCCAAGCCATGTTTTATATGGTGTGAGGCAAAAGTGTCGTTGGCATGCAGAACCAGATTGGTAAAGTTTGGCTGGACTGAGTAACCTAATACAAAGATATTGATTCTTTCACCACTGGAATAGGTACCATTGTCTAAGCGTTAGGATCCTTATTGATTGTAATAACACTGTACCGCCATAACTTAGTGAGACGAGACCAACGCCGGATCAAGATCAGAATTCAAAGCTTAAAATCTATATCAATATCACTATACCTCAGCGCCAATTTAAGGCTTATTTTGAAAACCCTGCACTAAAAGGGGTCTTCGCGGTATAAGGTAAAGAAATATCCTGATAAGTTATGTAGAGTCATGCGTTATGCTTGAATAGATATAGCACATTGATAGCACAAGGTGTGGAAGGTAGGAATGTGATAGGGCGTAGGAGGTTGGGTGGGGTGTGGAAGGGAGCAAGTCGGGGTGCACTGAAAATCCATAGATTGAAAGGGTTAGCCAGTACAGACTATCCTAGGTTCGTCATATGAGTGTTAGTCATAATGGCAAAGTTATATTCAAAAATGACTAAGGGGTCAGTCAGTAGTGGCTAACCTAGGTTCATCATTGGTGTGTTGCATTTGTAAACCACTAATTGGGGCCACTTGTAAGATACAAAAATCATCACTCAGTGGCTCCCCCTGGAAATTAAATGACTAAGGTGGGTTGGTCAGCACTGACTAACCTGACAATAATAACTTACCTAGGTTAGTCGTATAGGGAACCAAAAAATGACTAACTAAGTAAGGCACTAGTGACTGAGACATTAGTCGCATAGGGAGCCAAAGAATATCAGTGTGGGGAGTGGGAGGTAGGAGTTGGGGGTTGGGGTGTGGGAGGGAGAGGGTGGTCGCCAGAAGACCATGTCTGTAGTTGTATGGGTAGATTGCATGCCGTGTATGTGGCCTCTGCAGCCTCCCAAGGTAACCCTTTAACAGACGCAGAGTGCTTTAGGGAGTGATAATTTTTTAACAACAGGGGGGGAGTGGGTTTCCGCGCGCTCCAGGGCCACTGCAAAATTGTTTACACCCTCCCCCCCCCGGTGAAGGGGTCGACATTTTTTACCTCCCTTATGGCGTGCGTGCGTGCCCTTCGAGGCATGGTAACGGGCGGGCTTTTTGGCTCATAACAGGTTAAATCTTTTTGACCCCCCCCCCCCAAGAGGGGTCCGAATTCTTTTCACCCCCCCTCGGTCAAGGGGTCGAAATTTTTTGGCGCCCCCCAAACCCACCACTCCCCCTGTTGATAATAAATGATCACTCCCTTATCACCTTATTGACACGTTATTTCCTTCTACTAGAAGACTTTTATCAGTGTTATCAGCTGGTGGCAGGAGATGGGGGCCATGGCCCCGGGCCCCGGGGCCCTGCGGGGACATGATAAATCCTTCTATACTTGATAACTACTTGAAAATTGCCCAGGCATGCTCTCTCGTTCCCTCTCCTCCCTCCCTTTCTCTCTCTCTCTCTCTTTTCCTCTCTCCCTCCCTCCTTCCCCCTTCTTCCCCGATCCTACCCTCCTTTTGAGAGTAGGGGAGTAGGGGAGTCACACTGTTACTGTTAGGGAGGGTTCATTTATTGAATGCAGGGGGGATGGTGAAACCGGTACACGGACTTTAGGCACTTGGATTTTAGGCACCCTGCCTTTAGGCACCCTGATTACCCGCCCCCTGCCCTCAGGCCCTCCGGATCTTAGGCCCCCGGTCTTTTGGCACCCTGGCCATAGGCCCCCTGTCCATAGGCCACAACCTGCCATACATCCAACCCCTGTCATACGTCCACAACTCTGTCATACGTCCAACCCCTGTCATACTGTCTCTAACAAATTATTCTACATCCACTTCTCTCACGTCCAGTACCACTTCCTCACGTCCAGTACCACTTCCTCACGTCCAGTACCACTTCCTCACGTCCAACCCCTTCTCCTCACGTCCAGTACCACTTCCTCACGTCCAGTACCACTTCCTCACGTCCAACCCCTTCTCCTCACGTCAAGTACCACTTCCTCACATCCACCCCCCTCCCTCACATCCAACCCCCTCCCTCACGTCCAACCCTCTCCCCTCACGTCCAACCCCCTCCCTCACGTCCAACCCTCTCCCCTCACGTCCAACCCCCTCCCTCACGTCCAACCCTCTCCCCTCACATCCACCCCCCTCCCTCACATCCAACCCCCTCCCTCACGTCCAACCCCCTCCCCTCACATCCAACCCCCTCCCTCACGTCCAACCCTCTCCCCTCACGTCCAACCCCCTCCCTCACATCCAACCCCCTCCCTCACGTCCAACCCCTCCCTCACATCCAACCCCCTCCCTCACGTCCAACCCCCCCCTCTCACGTCCAACCCCTCCCTCACATCCAACCCCCTCCCTCACGTCCAATCCCTCCCTCACATCCAACCCTCTCCCCTCACGTCCAACCCCCTCTCTCACATCCAACCCTCTCCCCTCACGTCCAACCCCCCTCTCTCACGTCCAACCCCTCCCTCACATCCAACCCCCTCCCCTCACATCCAACCCCCTCCCTCACATCCAACCCGTGTTGGACGTGAGGGAGGGGGTTGGACGTGAGGGAGGGTTGGATGTGAGGGGAGGGGGTTGGATGTGAGGGAGGGGTTGGACGTGAGAGAGGGGGTTGGACGTGAGGGGAAAGGGTTGGATGTGAGGGAGGGATTGGACGTGAGGGAGGGGGTTGGACGTGAGGGAGGGCGTTGGACGTGAGGGGAGAGGGTTGGATGTGAGGGAGGGGTTGGACGTGAGGGGAGGGGGTTGGATGTGAGGGGAGGGGGTTGGATGTGAGGGAGGGGTTGGACGTGAGGGAGGGGGTTGGATGTGAGGGGAGGGGGTCGGATGTGAGGAAGGGGGTTGGATGTGAGGGAGGGGGTTGGATGTTAGGGAGGGATTGGACGTGAGGGAGGGGGTTGGATGTGAGGGGAAGGGTTGGATGTTATGGAGGGGTTGGATGTGAGGGAGGGGGTTGGATGTGAGGGGAGGGGGTTGGATGTGAGGGAGGGGTTGGACGTGAGAGAGGGGGGTTGGACGTGAGGGGAGAGGGTTGGATGTGAGGGAGGGGTTGGACGTGAGGGAGGGGGTTGGATGTGAGGGAGGGGGTTGGATGTGAGGGGAGGGGGTTGGATGTGAGGGAGGGGTTGGACGTGAGAGAGGGGGGTTGGACGTGAGGGGAGAGGGTTGGATGTGAGGGAGGGGTTGGACATGAGGGAGGGGTTGGACGTGAGGGAGGGGGTTGGATGTGAGGGAGGGGGTTGGATGTGAGGGGAGGGGGTTGGACGTGAGGGAATAGGGTTGGACATATGATTTGTAAGAGATAGTGTTGGACGTTATGAATTTGAATGAGATAATTGGGTCTGGATGGACGTGAGATTTGTGCCTACAGTCCGGGGGCTAGTAGTCAGGGGGGCCTAAAGGCAGGGGGCCCCAGATCCGGAGGGCCTGTGGGCAGGGGGCCGGTGTTCCGTGGGCCTGTGGGCTGGGGGCCTACAGTCAGGAGGGCCTGTATTCCGGATACCGGTGAAACCATGTGCAGAGGCGCCTGCATTTAGCAGCAGACAGATTACGGCGGCCACTGTAGTCCCCAGGACTACGACACTGCCGCGACCGCATCCCTATAGGCGCCCCTTCTTCGCCGGGCGGAATGCCGCCTGCGACTGTGGGAAAATGAAGTTAGGGATTCTTTGTTTTTCTGGGGGGGGAGGGGGGAGCACTCAGGATTATCATATATTGCAAGCTATAGCATAGTCTTGGGGACTCGATTTATAGTCCTGGGGAGTCCTAGAGACTATACATGTAGTCCTAGGGACTATACATGTAGTCCGAGGGACTGTTATATCTAGACCTGTGATAATACACCATTTTTGCACAGTCCTTCAAAATATTTGAATGTATGTATGGCCTGCAAAGTCATGAGGACTACACGTGTAGTCCTAAGGACTACAGGTGTAGTTCTGATGACTTCAGATATGTGTATAGTCCTAGGGACTACCCAAGACTGCTACTACCAGAAAGGTAGATAAGGCAGGTCTACATAGTGCTGAGGACTATATAATCATAGTCCTCAGGACTACACATTGAAAGCATTTAGTCCCCAGGACTATATCTGTAGTCTCCAAGACTATGTAGGCCTGTCACTGTAATCCTTAGGAGTATGCAGCTGGTTGTAGTATGGGTGTAGACCCCTGAAATCTACAGGGCGACATGGCCTTTTCTTAAAATCGACAGACGACATGGGGCCTAGTGACAAATGACAGGAGAAATACAAAGATACTGACAAATGACATGAGCATTTCTTAAAATCGACAGGCGACATGGGGACCCCCCATCTAGACCCCCTGTAGTAGTCCCCAGCACTATGCCTATAGTACCCAGGACTGCACATTAAAGTATTGTAGTCCTGAGGACCACAACCATAGTGGTGGAGAGAAAATTAAAGTCCTAAGGACTACAAGTTGGATGTCTTTAATCCCCAGGACTATGTCTGTAGTCCTCAGGACAGTCATTTTATTAGTCCCCAGGACTACAAGTTTAATACTTCATGATGGTCTTCATGATGCATGGAGACTGCAGACATAGTCCTAAGGACTACAGACGTAGTCCTGGGGACTATATATATTTACAGTCCATATCCAGTCCAGTAGAGCCAGGCAGTGAATCGGGGGAGGGGAGCAGGGGCGAGCGGGGGGGGGGGGCGGCAGGGGCGGGGGGTTAGGCGCGAGGACGCCCGTGGCAGACGCGTAAATTATGCGGGCGGCATCGCATAGTCCTGGCATAGCAATCGTCCCAGCCTTCCCCCCGCCCCCTAGCTAGGGCATGGAATATTTTGAATCCCCGACGCTGAAAGCAGCCAAAATGCTACCCCCTCCCCCCATTGTGCTATAATATAAATGCGCAGGCAACGATCTTTGGAGCCATTCAACTGGCCACAAGGGCCTATTGCCATCTAACACTGTACAAAACATTTTATCACGCTACTCTCCACCCGCCCCCCTTAGTTTGCTTCCCCTTATTTCCCTCCCTCCAACTGGTCCTCTGCCCCTTTGTCCCTCACACACACACACACACACCCAAATAGACAGATCCAAGTTGTTGTAGCAATAGCCGTTTAGGATGAATCAAAGCTGTATGGTCAGCATACATATAGCATAAATACAAGTGGAGCTAACATTCATTCATCTTCTGCATCAAATCACTATGCGGCCCTTGAAGGGTTAACCCTTTGTTTTCTATATTGGCTAGTGCAGCAATGATCTTTGGTCTTCATGATGCATGGATACAGTAATGGTACTGGTATTGGTAGTAATGGTAAGTAGGCCTAACTCATCAGTACGTCACCCATGTGCCATGTACAACACTGACAAATAAACAGCATCATGCTAATATTAAATGGTTAAGGAAGGGCTGCTAAAAAAAACATGCACTGTTGCTAGGATACCAAAGGTGACCACCTTGAGACTCCGGGCCCAGACCGACCAGAGTCTGACTCCTTTCTCACGGTCCCTGGCCATGAAGTAGACTTGCTGCGGTCCAGGGCGGTATTATTTGTCCATACTAAAAGTCTAGATCTAAAAAGACCCACTGTTTATTCTCACGTTCAAGCCGCGTTCAGTAGGCCTACCCAAGTCAGATCGCATTACTAGGCCTATCATAATTATATAGTATAAAGAGTGGAAGGGTCAGGAAAAAAATGTTGAGCCTTCTCTCAGATCTATAGTGTTGTTTAATAATGACCACCGTGTCCGAATCAAATAAAGAATAATTTCTACATTTAATGCTTGGGGGCGGGGGGGGGGTAAGAAGGTTATAATAAGTGTAGGTCCGTGGGGGTAGGGACATAAAGAATTGGCCTATATGGATCTATACTGCTAAGAGTGCTAAGAGATGTATTAGGCCTATTTCTCTGAGGCCCCGCGGACAGCAAGCCTACCAGGTATCAGTATCTAGGCCTATGGGATTTTGTAGGGCTAGCATATATAGCCCCTGAACATATTTTTCCTATCTAGTGAGCTCAAGAAATGGGACCATGCATTGATAGTAGGCCTATGGTATTAGACATGATAAGCGCCCTCCCCCTAATAGGCCCCATCCCCTTTTTGGGCATTTTTATACTAGAACAAAGGCTCAAAATTTGGGAGACAATCAAACTTTTAAGTACTTAAAACGTCATGCAAATAACTATAAGCACCCAGGTTGAGTACGGTATTCTACATACAAAAAACAGTTAAGTTTCTGCTAGATTTAATTGTAGGCCCCCTAGATCAAAAATGATTCAATGTAGTTTGCCAGCAAACCCGACCATGGTCAAAGCCACATGTTTCTTGTTGTGAATAGGCACATCCAACCGCTATCTGTATCAATATACGCTATCTGTATAGTACGGAAAACAATATGTCCCTCAAATCACAGGTGAGACAAATTATCTTTGCACATACATGATTAGTACCATTGATAGCACCTTGTATTTTGGGTCACCATTGCACCCAGGACTTTTTTGAGACAGGTGTATATTGTATTTTCAAACTTCTTTGAGCTCAATATAGCTAATCTTTGGGTTAAATGAAACCGTTATTATTTTCAAAAAACAACTCTCAATGGTATGCTTGATACATATATAGCGGTTTTACTACAGATAGCGTTTACACGAACCACCTCTATCTGTATCAAGATTATTAGATATAGGTGTACAAGAGTAGGTGTGTAACCGCTATCTGTATCGTAACCGCTATCTGTACCAATAACATATTGATACAGATAGCGGTTATGATACAGATAGCGGTAGAACAGGGGGACTCGCTTTTGAATTTCGTGCAACCATAACATAATAGTTGGATCTTAATGTACAACCGCTATATGGTGGTCGTGTTTGGATAATTGTTTAGAAACATATGACGAAAGGGGCAAACAGGTGACTCTAAAAAAAAGAAAAGTGAAAAGACATTTCTGATAAGATATTGTTGAGAAAAAATGGGAAGATGCCAATGTTCACAAGCCCATGTCAGATATTTTGCGGGGGGGGGGGGGGGGGTTGCCTAGAACCGAACATATTCACCTTACCTGATCCTTCCTGCGTTGCCTGATTACCCAATGGTATGATTGATATAGATTGCAGTGTTACTACAGGTAGCGGTTATTATGCTCAGCGCTTGCTACTGGAAGCGCTATCTGTCTTTTAAAAAATCCAACTATGCGGCTTGTCAGGCGCCAAGTAGCCAGGGTGGGACTGCCACCTGGTGAGTATTACACACACTAACTTTATGCAATATTTATAGCTCACTCCAGTGTCAGCAGTGGCAACACCCGAGGGGTTACTATCTAGACCAATATATATTTGTTAATGTATGCATTATCAGAAGCGGTTTTCCATTTCCAGGAAAATATAAACTCCTTTTCAAGTTTAGAACTACTTATTTTTTGGTTGTTTTGGCCCTTTGATGTTTCTGTACCAAATTTTAAACCCAAATGTGTTACAAAGTCACCATCAACCAAACTTTGCCACACTTAGGAGAAATACCAGATATGTTTGACACAGAGAACACCTTGTTGATACATTTGATTTGATAATGATAAATTATAGCGTTTACTTGACACAGATAGCGGTTGGATGGTCGACCTCTATATGTTACTGACACAGATAGAGGTAGTGCTACAAGGGACATGAGGAAGCTGGGGGGCTGGCGACAAGGGACAAGGCACATTTCTTATATAGACAAGTGACAAGACATGTTTCTTATAATGGATAAGGTAAATGGGTATTTGTTGAAATCATCAAGTGACACAGCATGCCCCCTGTACGACCACTATCATACATTTTAGGGCCCCCTAAATCCTATCTAGAAATATATTAGTAGTCATAGGATATAAAGTGTAAACCTACTAACTTGATTAGCCTGTAGTTAAAATTTATATAGTTGACCAGCGCCTTCGGCGCAGGGATAGTGGGCTTCAAATCATTTGGGTTGGGTAGAGATGTTTGAATTATTGCTACATACATGTATATAACAAAATAGGGGGGGGGCATTGTTAAATAGATTAGAGTGGGCTCTCAGTGCTTAGGCCTACATTTAACCCCCCCCCCCCGAATTGTGGTGTAATTTTGCACAGGGTTCGAAAGACTACAATTCACAATTTCTGCTCCACCTGTAAAGGATCTTTAAATAACTGCTCCACACCCGAAAAAAAAGTTCTCCCCGGGCCCACTGCTTCAGCTTTTCGTTACCATGTGCATACAACAACTGGAGAGGAAGCCTCCTAGCCTTTTATGCCTATGAAAGGGCCTTGCAGGACCCTTTATAAAGGATGTTTTTTGAAACTCATTTTTTGGGTAAAAGGTACAGGGGCGTGGCAAGCAGTTTCAAAGTAGGGGGGACTGAGGGATATTTTGACCCTTCTTGACCCCTCTTTACTTGACCTTTTTGGTTTGACCTTTTTTGGGGTTGGTCAAAAGTGGGGGGACTTATCCCCCCGTTCCCCCGGTTGCCACGCCCCTGCTCAGGTAGGCCTATAGGCCTTTCTTTTCAGGCTTCTTTACATAATGGGGGGAAAGGGTGCCTTTTAGGAAATTTTGATAGACGCCTATTGTATGTGCCCATTAAGTTTTCTCAGAATGGGTAGGTCTATGTTATTGCTCAATTCGGTAGGCCTAAGCCTACTCTTTTACTTTATAGGCCTAAGAGGTTTATTCTGAATATTCACCAAATTAAGGTAAAGCGGGTTTGTTCCCTTAGGGTCTAAGGGAGTGTTCATTTATTAATTACAGGGGGCGGGTGGTGAGATTTCGCGCGGAGGAGCGTTTCGTGCGCCCCCCCCCCCTGCCTGCCATAGAGGCGCGGGAAACTTCGGGACGTTGTCGTGGTGCACACAGCGTTCGTCTGCCCCAGATACTCTCGCTGCGACCTAGTAAACTGCACTGTGGGAATGCCTTAGCATACTGCAAATAGGGTCGGTAGTGTCGTGAAACACACTCTCCCAGCAGATGTTAGGTCTGTTGTTTCCTACAGTTGAATGCAGAGAGTAGGGTGGAGAGTGAGCAGACGAAATGCACTCTTGGGTAGCCTCCCGATTTCCCTGTTGTTGTTTAAATAGCGTGAAGAAATACTTTTCCAACAAGTCCTTACAACATTTAAACCCATAGGAATTCATTTCTTATGAAGGCTGTGTAAATGATAGGCTCAGTGGAGCGCTACTACATCCTATCCCTGCCAGCAGGGGGGGGGGGGGTGCACACCCTGTGTGCCTCCTCCTTTTGGCCTGTAGTTAAGGGTTTATTTGTCATTTTTAGATTACAATTTAGGCAAAAATAATATATGCGCCCCTTCCTTTTACCAAGATAAGGGGGCACAACCCCTCTTGTTTCAAATCCTGTATCCGCCACTGGCCAGGGCACTCATATATGACTGTACAGTATAAATTTACCTTGGAGAATCTACCATAAATTCTCGGTTTGGCCTTACTCGCTTATTAGCTGCACCTAGACTTTAGGAAAATTGTATAAACCTCAAAGGGGGTATGAATTGGGCAAATTCTGTACTGTATAACAAAGATTTGCATATTAACTGCCTCATGAAATGGTCAAGGTTGATCCCATAAGTCCCACTGACAAGTTGACTATTAGCTGTGGCCTCTACATGAAAATCTAGGGTAATCATTCATTCCTGAATAACCTCTAAATTCCCCTCACTGATATATTTTGAGGACCGGTACTAGTCTAAATCACTTTCTACACCGCGTGACAATGGCCAATTAGTTGGCATTCCAGCTAGATAGCAGAGATACTGTTACATTGAATATCAGTTATAATAGGCACAATAACAGTGAAATTCCCTAAGCCTAACAGTCATTTTAATTTATTTTTTATCTATGCTCTATAGTGTTGTTTTTATTCATAAATATGTCTGGAATTGAAAAGGTGATGTCACACAGACCTTGACACCCCCACACCCCCATGTCACTTTTTGTCACTAAACACAAAGACCCACCCAGCCCCTAGCAGGTGACGTGATTTGTGAACGTTCCCTTTCTAAGTATGCCATGACGTGATGAATGTCACTGGTAACAAAATGACATCAATAGTTTACTGCAACAACGCTGTGTGATTTATGTCAGTTGTTATTTAATTCCCCATTTCCCATGTTACCTATAAGAACCTATCATGGAGGCCCCGGGCATATTTTTTGGGTTTTGGACCTCTGAACATGAAAAATGTATTTAAAATGGACTAAATTAAATTGATATAAACTAGGGAACACATATATGTATCTGGCTATACAATATTAGCCCCTTCTCATATATCTAAGAATTTGAAGAAATCAAAAAGGTAGGCCCAGTGCCCCTATATATAGCGCTGAGTACCTGTCCTGACTCCACCCCGACTGCCGCTGGAGGGGTACCGAGACCTGCAGGTTTAAGTGTCTCACCCCCCACTCCCTAAAACACACACATCGACAGCCACGTGGGTTTTTACACTAAGAGAGGGCCTGCTTTATTTTACTTGATTCTGAAATCACATCTAATAATAAACATCAATGACTTGTGCAAATCTACTACAGTGAAATCTCGTTATAACGAGGACGGTTATAGGGAGCAAACGTTTATAAGGAGCAGATTTGCTCTGCCACTTTCTTTTCTATAGTTTTCTATAGTGAAAAAACCTCAATAGAACGAGCATTTCTAGCCAAAAATCGTTTATAAGGAGCAGATTTTGATGTATACTTCTTCAAAATGATTCATTATTTTCAAGAAAATTAGTTGTAACCAAGTGCCTTTTGTCACAGGGGGGGGGGCTTTGAAAGGACTTCCTTCTGTGATGTGGCGGCCTCAGGGGGGTAGGAACGGACCATGGGGGGGGCAGGGGGAGGCAGGGGGGCTTAGAGAGGGCTTCCTTCTGTGGTGTGGCGCCCTAAGGAGGGCTTTGAGAGGGCTTCCTTCTGTGATGTGGTGGCCTCAGGGGGGTAGGAACGGACCAGTGAGGGGGGGGGAAGGGGGAGGCGGGGGGGGGGGGGGGCTTAGAGAGGGCTTCCTTCTGTGGTGTGGCGGCCTTAGGAGGGCTTTGAGAGGGCTTCCTTCTGTCATGTGGCGGCCTCAGGAGGGTAGGAAAGGACCAGTGGGTGGGGGGGGGGTCAAGGAGCAAGGGGAGGGGGGGGGGGTCATTTAAGAGCTACATATGACCAAAATCGGTTACAAGGAAGGTTGGTTACAACGAGCAAATTTGCCTTGCCAAAAGGTGCTCCTTATAACGAGATTTTACTGTAGTAAGTGCCCAAAATGAGACAAAGTTGCTACAGTTCCCGCCAACGGGCGGCGGCGGTGACATCCTGTCTCGAGCCTAGTTGGGATGCTGAGGGCAGCAGACCGATTGCTGCGGCCACTGTAGTGCTCAGGACTATGCTCGCCGCGCGCGTAATTTTACGCGCCTCAGTCAGCATCAGGGGCGGCGCCGCCTGCGACCGTGGGAAAGTGGGATGACGGATATGGGGGAGGGGGGGGGGGTATGCCTTTAGATATATAGTGCTGGAGGCTATGGGTGTAGTGCTCAGCACTACACCTGTAGTGCTCAGCACTGCGCATTACAGACTACAGTACACTTCACCTGACAGTACCTGACACCTATAGGCTATAGTGCTCAGCACTACACGTGTAGTGCTCAGCACTACAGTAAACTACCTGCGTAGTGCTCAGCACTACCTGTGTAGTGCTCAGCACTACAGGTGTAGTGCTCAGCACTACAGTACACTACATATATAGTGCTGAGGACTACACATTTAGTCCCCAGCACTATGCAGTATTATTCAGTACCTTTAGAATGCAGAGGTGTAGGCCCTTTATGATATGATAAGGGGCCTATAGTAGCTGTATACTAATTTAGTGCTCAGCACTACACCTGTAGTGCACAGCACTACGACCGTAGTCCCCAGCACTACAAACATTGTGCCCAGCACTATAAACGTAGTCCCAAGCACTATATTGATTACTGGTAGCACCAAATCCTGGATGCAACCACATACACTGTAACAGGGCATCAGGTGTAGTCCTCAGCACTACAGGTGTAGTGCTAAGGATTACAGTCGTAGTGCTGGGGACTATAGACATAGTCCTGGGGACTACAGGTGTAGTGCTGAGGACTACAGGTGTAGTGCTGAGCACTACAGGTGTACTCTGGTAGTGCTGAGCACTAAAATCGTAGTGCTGGGGACTACAACTGTAGTCCTCAGCACTACAGTCATAGTGCTGGGGACCTATGCAGTAGCCGCTAAGCCCCTATGTAGGCGTTATTATCAAGTAGGCCTACTTTTAGAATCATTAGTGAGGCATAGGGGTAGGGCCAGAGATAAGGGGCCTATAGACTAGTATGGTAGCTCTATAGTCCCCAGCACTAAGATTATAGTGCTCAGCACTATGGTTGTAGTCCCTAGCACTATGAATGTAGTGCTCAGCACTACGCCTGTAGTCCTCAGCGCTACGCCTGTAGTCCTGAGCACTACGCCTGTAGTGCTCAGGACTATGCCAAAGGCAGACCCGATCCTAGACCCCCCCCCATTTGCATCTGCAAAAATATAAAGAGAATCCATCCCCCCTCCCCCTGCCAGCGTCACTGTCAACGCGCCTGCTCCGCACGGCAGGCGATGGACGCGTAGAGCGTGCAGGGGGCGGCGGCCGTAGTGCCTAGCACTACAGTGGCCGCAGCAATCGGTCTGCTGCACTCTGCAGATAATATGACAGATCCCAGAGGTACTTTCATGCATTACAATCTGAACATGTAACGTTGCCAAACTTGATCCCAGAGCCGCATGGCAAAGCCGGGTACTAGGCCTACTACACCCTTGCCTCCGATGGCTCTGAGTTACAGTGTGGCTGGGGACCGTGACGTTTTTTACTACTGGTGTGTGGCCCCAGAATAAGGCCACTCGAAAAAAAAAATTGTTTCTCATCACCAAGCAATGAAAAATATGACGAGGGAGTTTTTTATTTTATTTTTTTTATTTTTTACTTGGGGCAATTTACATAGGGAAATTCGGACATTTCGCGATCAATTTTCACATTTTAGTAATTTGGAGTTTATTGATCAGCAAAAGTTGTAACAATGCAAGTTACACCTACCTGATTGCATTACTGACAGCATAAGCTTTAATTTGATACCATATTTGCCAATATTTTGGCAATTTTAGCATATTTTTCATCAAAAATGTAAAAAAAAAAAAGAAAAAAAGGTTTATCCCAAATCATGATTTTTATGATGCGCGCGGTGATGAGAAACAATTTTTTTTTTTTGAGTGGCCTAAGGGGTACTTAGTAGTAGAGCTACAATGGCCACACTCTCGTTCCCGAATCCTTCCAAAGGAAGGCTCTGGTAAGAGCCACATGACCTTGAACTTGGATTTTTGCCTTGTGACTACTGTACGCAATGGATCTGAAAATGATCTATAATAAGATTTTAAACAGGTGACATTAAATCAGTGTTATCTATCAAATTCAATTGTGTTTTATAGCTATTTCTCAATAGATACACTATTTTAGTCCCGATTTTTGTATAGAAAACAATGGCGGATTTTTGTCAGATGTTCTCTCTCTTGTTGCTAGATCCAATGTGCGAGAGTAGTTTTTATTATACCTAGCATATGATAGTCCTATCGCTTATGCACTGAAACCAATACGTTCACGCCAGTGACGTATTGCGCCAATACGCCCACCCAGTGGGCGAACTGCAAAAGGTCACATGACCAGCTTTTGACCAATCAGAGTGCAGCTAGGTTGAAGCCGAGTTCTATCCAAAATGTCCTCGATTGCCGATTTATAACACAATTTTTGACGAGTACATAGCATATTTCTGAAGGTTTAATGATGGGACACTGTAGGTAGCATATGCGGGCATGCATATAGAACCTAACAGAATGTAAATCGGACCAGAAATATGTTTTTTAGACCAAAATCTTTTCCTGATACACCGAGGAAGAGACTGGGGAAGAGAGGAACTTCAAATCAAAACAATCGGCGATCAGCCCAATTTTTGCCGATATTTGCAAATAATGCCATGATTTACAAGTTATGATCGGCATGACTATCATATGCTAGGTAGGGCCTATAATAAATCAAAAACACAACTCGTAAGCAGATCCTGGCTTGCTTGTATGCCTACATATTGGCCTTATAAAGGCCCACGCGTAGGCATAGGGGTAAATGTGGGTAATATCGCGCACCTAGTGACGATATTACCCAAATGTTCCTCACCATTCTTTTCCCTTGTCATTAAGAACGATTTTTATAAGTAAATCTAAAAAAATATATTTAAAACTAAAAAAAAGAGAAAAAATAAATGCCAGGTGCATCCCCCTTGTATGTTAAGCAGGGGCCTAAAAGTCTGGTTAAATATTTGGGTTATATCGTTATCATTGTGGTTATATCGCTCACACCTTTGTGTTATATCACTCATCCATTGAAATACAGTGCAATTTACCATATGGGTAATTCCGCTCACCTGTTTTCACACCCAAAAGTGTGAAAACAGGGTGCCTCACCCCAAATGCCCTCACACCTATATGGTCAGTAGCAATATATCCAAATTGACACCAGTGTTAGTTAACATACAAATCTACCCTCTAACACTATTCTACTCATTTCATTGTTATTTGATATACTATTTTTTATTATATAAACATGTGCGCGATATAACAACATGCCTGAGCGATATAAGCTTTATGGGAATTAGTATAGAAACTGCTGATTTAGCAAGTATTAAAAATACCAATTATTAGGTACTTTTGTTCATCTCTGGCTCCTAACATACATGTATATCACAGGTAAATGAAATACATTAAAATGAAACTTGATATAACGTGGCTGACTAAAAAAAAAAATTCAAAAAAAAAATTCTGATAAATGTGCCTTTTAGGGGGGGTGCGCGATATTACCAAATGCGCGATATTACCCACAGCTACAGCTGGGATATGCTCACTCGTGGTGTGTTTGCATGGTTAGTATTATATGCTTCGTTTCTTCAAAATACAACGGATTTCTGAGAATCATTTTCATCAGCAGAAGGAATATCACAAATAAAGAACTTATAATGTTGATTGAAATTAAATTGGGAAGAAAAATCGAGTTTACTTTGAAAAAAATAGGACATGATTTAATCTAGCCTCTTTGGGTTTATCTGTTCCTGACAGGAACTCAATGCTATTCCAATGGGGTATTTCGCTGGTACTAACTATTGCCGTGTTATATATAGGGGAATAACTGGTACAAACCTTCAGATGACTTATGTTCTATTCATTTTGCAATATATAGGCGTTATGTCTATGTATTGTATTTTATATATTATAAGGTAATTTTTATACGTTTGTTTTCTCTCCTATGCTCTCTGTTAATCACCCTTGATACGAGTGTACTTTTCCTGGTCTCCCTTTCGCTTTGATGAATTGCTATACGTGATGAGGACTCCATAATTATATCAATGTGGTGCCATCATAGAGCGGGTAGGCAGTGTACAGGAGGAAGCATAGGGGAGCCAGGGAAAGGATCTATATATCCCTACAACATAAATCAGCAGCGTATTTATCAAGTATAGAAGGATTTATCATGTCCCCGCAGGGCCCCGGGGCCCGGGGCCATGGCCCCCACCCCCTGCCACCAGCTGATAACACTGATAAAAGTCTTCTAGTAGAAGGAAATAACGTGTCAATAAGGTGCCCTTATCATAACATAACTGCCCTTTTATCGTGGTGATGCATGAATGCAGCTCTGCCAGGTAACTCAGCGTGGCTTTATACTCAAGCAGCATGTCGACTCTATGGGGCTGATACACTCCTGAAAAATGTACATATCAACCTGGCCCTGGGAAGTAGATTTGCCAGAGCTGAATTCCTTCATCCTGGCAACAAAGGACATCAAAGCACTATACCGCCCTTAACGAGTTAATCAATGTCTATAGAATACAGAACCTCATATAGACCGGCTCTTCTAGTACCAAGGGAAATATAATGTTCGTTTGTACCATTGCTTGGTACATATGTGTCACATAAAATGTGCATCATATCACACGTGGTGAATTATGAATGGTTCGCTTCATCTCTATAGGCATCGACATCTTCATAGATGCTTTCTCGTGAATATAGGTCTCTCCCTAAAGTGTAGTATATTTCTCTCTAAGGGGATCTATGAAAGCTTATAGACACGTATGTATCGTTGTGAGGAGAGGGACTATGGTAACTGCAGTTACCAGATCACCCTTGAGGGATCCCCACTGCTTGGGTATTGCATAGTTGTATAGTTACGACAGGTGACATACTTTATCATTTGGACCACTAGATATATCATGGAATTGTAAAAGCGGTATAAAGGGGTTATAGAATCAGGTGGACTATGGTAACTGTTTTGGACTATAGTAACAAGTACTATGGTAACTGACCTAAACAGTTACCATAGTCCATATCCAAGCTGCCATAAACACAGTGTAATTACCACTTTTGATTCTCTATGCTACAGTGGGGATCCCTCAAGGGTGATCTGGTATCTGCAGTTACCATAGTTCCCTTCCTCACAGTGTGTATGTCAATGATGAAAGTATAGAATGTGTTAATCCCTTACTATGTCAAACCTTTAGACACAATATGCCTTAGCTTTGGTACTCCTATATATGATGGTGTTACCTCTGGCCGGTACCCTTGTACTCGACATCAATAAAAGCTATATCATTACAAAAATCACTCTGAATACCACATACTTAAGTTTCACCAGGAACCATACAGGCTACTTCTATTATGTAAAGCAGCCTATTGAATGTCATTCATTGTTATAATGGACGTCATTACTGTTGACTGTTAACAGTAAAATGAGCTGATGGAAAGGTGTTGTGTATAGCGATAATTCTGGTGGCTCTGTGTGCGCGGCCATGTTAGTTCTGTCCTCGGAATATCACGCGAGATTTACCTTGGCACCAGACTCACACCCACCATGCATGCCAGGAACAAGCTGCGTTCTATGGACAGAACTAAAATCTCACAAGAGCTTGTTCTGTCGGCCTGTACGTGCTAGTCTCGGGAACAGGTTCCCACCCGTTTTATCGTTATAGAACTGGGGAAGCCGCACTCCCGCTCACCTCAGAATCCCTACAATTATTGTGTGTGCTAAGACTAAAAAAATGTTTATTTCAGGTAACATGGGAAGAAAATGTATGGTCGGTAGGTCGGATTTTTTCAAAAACTTTTTTAAGCATAAATGTACTAGCCAGCTTCTCCACATACCCAAAAGTTGACAGCAAAAAAGTGTAAAAATAAGAGAGTTTCTTCAAAATTGCATAAAAAAACGTGGGGTCGGCCCTGTTTAGATCGGGTCGGTGAACTGAAACAAACCTTTTTTTTGGCCTTATGTTAAAATTGCTCATACTGGTATCACAGACTTCGCCCCATTCTTACTGTATTCTCATCTCATGTATTGTACCTGTAGTAATATAATACACTGACATTGTTGTTTCCTTTTTGAAGTCACCAATTTGAATACAACAAAGCTGGATAAGCAGTCTTACTTTTTACACATCCATGAATGAAGCATTGTGATTCTGTGCTATAAAAGAAAACTGAGCCATGTGCAGTGCTCGCTTCTTATTCCCTTTTGGTTTGTTTATAAAGTTTAAAAAAAAACACGTCTACTATCCTAAATCTATTGTTATAAATACAGCAATACGACGTCAAATGCTTATAGAATGACACATACTTTTGCCTTTTTTTTAATACTATACATAGGAAAGGTTTGATAATTCATGACTCAACCCATAAAGGCCCGAGTGTGTTGAGACTACTCAAGTCACTTTGGCAGTGTTAGGTACAGGTAAGCATGTGCTACACTGACAGTATGTACAGTATAAGCATGGAGTGTATAGGGCTGCTAGGGGTTAGGCCATGGGCGCAGCCATACTCGGGGGTTGGCCGTTCAAGCAGGTACCACTAGATGGACATCTATAGACTCAGTACAGCCCTGTGACGTCATAACCCCCGGTTAGCTGCGCCACCTGCTGGCCAGGGGCCTCAAATAAGCCCCGGCCCTGTATAAGGAGCAGGATTACTTCAATTCATAATGCATAAGCTGAAGGGGTGAAGATTAAATGTATAATGGAATGTGTCTCAGTTGGTTATACACAGTGGTACTCGCTCTCATGGGAGATGTGTTGCTTGGGTTCCCTTAGAGAGATCTGTATTTGGGACATCTATTTCCTACATGTACTTTGGCACAGGTCCAGAATCATTGAATATTAATATGTCTTTAAATTAGGCCATATGCAATAACCTTGAAGGGCCACAAAGTGAGTTAATGCATTACAGAAGTATGCCCCTTAAGCTTATAACCATGGCACATGGCTTTCTGTGTGACTCGCTATGTATGCATTCAAGCATCATACTGGCCATTTGGGGTTGATACACTCCCAACTGGTTGGTATTAAACATCAATGCAGCTCTTCTCTGTAACTCACTAGGGATGCATTCAAGCATCATTTTGACAAAAAAAGAGCATAACAATAATGATAATGCTTCCATCAAAGGGTTCAGCATCAAACCATGTCTACCTCTGAGTGAGGCAGGCCTGTGAGGCCTCAGACCGGTAAATTCGACTGGGGGACAAAGGCACTTCTTAAGATCGACAAGGAGACAAATCCACTTCTTAGGATCGACAAGGGACATGGAAGTTGAGTGACAAGGGACAAATGTCAGTCCTTAGCTGCAACAAGGGACACAGTGCTTTTGGAACAGCTTAGTGACATGAATTTTTTCCCTGACTCAGCATTTGATAATGACATCAAATTTTTCATTTCCTGCGGAACATATTTTGTGGCAGAATGTACCAGAACACACCATTTCAAGTCTTGAATTTCAAAATTTTCTAATACATTCCCTTCCATAAAGTTGACAAATCGACAAGTGTTTTTTGGTAGTGACAAGTGATAAGTCCATTTCTTAAAATCGACAAGAGACATGGGACCCCCGGTCGGGGGCCCTCCTGCTGTTCTGCAGTACCTGACCTGGGTGTAACTCTACCTGCAGCAGCTATAGTGGGAATCACGGGCTCCTGCCGCCAGGGGGCACCACTGCCGCACAGCTACTTTAGACCGGAAACGACCTCGCTCTGGCTTTGTTGGGGCCGACACGATCAAAGGGGGGCGTTCTGATTGGATGGTAAAAACCACGTGGCCATGGCCTCGTTCTGAGCTCTTGTTAACCTTGTGGCTGTGTAGTAAGAGAGCTCTGTAATATTGATTTTCCTCATGACGGTTTGACTGGGTATTATACTTGTTGCAGCAGTTAAACATGCCCTGTGAGCATGTAGGAAGGGTAAACCCACTCGTTATTTTCAGGTTAAAGCTGAAGTGGAGTGACATCCAGCTTATAGTGTAGTACCTTATCTCAATGCCACACACTGTAAAACCAGCGTTTATTTGAGACCAGAATTGACTTCAAGCCAAGTGCTTATATACGGATCCAACAGTATTAAATTAAAGAGAAAAAAGCTTTAAACTTGGGCAATGCCAAGCGAAATAATTTAGCAGCCTGAGAGTAGGTCAACAGGGATGATCTCCGTGAGACGCGTTACGAGTGGTCAGTGTCTACACAGTACTAATGGGCTCCCACGGTCAGGTAAAGGGCAGTATGTCCGCAGGTGGTCCCCGACCCTGGGGGACTATACCACATATGGAGGAAAAGGCATAGCAGCAAAAAGAAAAAAAAGTCTCAGCATATCGGTGCAGTGACTGATATAATGCCTGAGCAATATTGTATGGTCATTATATATATTTTGTCCAATGCATAGAGGCTGCTGTCCATTGTATGTTTCACACACACACACACACACACACACATCCCCACATTTCGACCTTGTGAGGTAAACTCCTTATGAGGTATCCAAAAGTACCCTTGTGAGGTATGGGGTGAGAGGCACCTTATGAGGTTGGCCTTATGAGGTACTTTTTGGGTACCTCACAAGATACCTTTTGAGTACCTCATAAGGTACCTTTTGGGTACCTCATAAGGTACATTCTGAGAACCTCATAGAGACCACTGTGTAATAACTGATAGATTGATTAAATGGATTTCATGTTGACTATCAATGGGAATATAATACCTGCAATATAATTATTTTGACAAGGCAATTTGGAGAGCTTTTACGGTTAGTAATAGTAAATGTAGATAAAGTTTGGTATATTGCCATTCCTGACAAGAATATAAGAGAAGAATATGTGATCATACTGCCAGTGACCCTAAAAATGCTAAAACAAATTTGTTTTACTTTTTTAAAACTTTTTTATCTTTAATTGAAGTTATTCATTTGACATTATTTAATTTGAAGACATTCATTTGACATCACTTATGTGTTATTGAAACACTTATAAACATGCAGAGTAAAACATTAAATGGCCCAACCTCAAAGAAACAAACTGTGTGTCAGTTGAACATCGTGAAACCTCACAATGCTGACACTGACACTGTGTCTGAGTCTCATACTGGGACACCTCACAAGGTCGACACTGACACTGTGTGAGTCGCATGGGGAAACCTCACAAGGTCGACACTGACACTGTGTGAGTCGCATGGGGAAACCTCACAAGGTCCACACTGATACTGTGTCTGAGTTTCACATGGGGAAACCTCACAAGGTCCACACTGACACTGTGTGAGTCGCATGGGGAAACCTCACAAGGTCAACACTGAAACTGTGTGTGAGTTTCACATGTGGAAACCTCACAAGGTCCACACTGACACTGTGTGTGAGTCTCACGTGGGGAAACCTCACAAGGTCCACACTGACACTGCCTGTGAGTCTCATATGGGGAACCTCACAAAGTCCACACTGCCACTGTGTGTGAGTCTCACATGGAGGAACCTCACAAGGTCCACACTAAAACTGTGTGTGAGTGTCACATGGGGAAACCTCACAAGGTCTACACGGACACTGTGTGTGAGTCTCACATGGAGAAACCTCACAAGGTCCACACTGACACTGTGTGTGTCTCACATGAGGAAACCTCACAAGGCTAACACTGATACTGTGTGTGAGTCTCACAACTGTCAAACCTCACAAGGCTGACACTGACACTGTTTGTGAGTTTCACATAAGGGAACCTCACAAGGCCTACACTGACACTGACTGTCAGTCTCACATGGGAACTGACACTGTGTGTAAGTCTCATTAGAGGGGAAACCTCAAAAGGTCTACAATAATGCTGTGTGTGAGTCTCACCTTTGTAGATGAGGACGTTGCTCTATTCTTTATAATTCCATGGTACTACCCACGTTTGATTACGCTGATTATATGTGGGATAGGTGTAATAAAGGGGAGAACCAACAGCTACAATACATACAAAATAAATCCCTTAGGATAATTTATAAAGTTAAACTTGAGAAAAACCCTTTAATGACCACAGATCAGATGCATGCCAGTAGTGGCTGTATGTTTTTAGAAAGAAGAAGAAAAATACATTTATTATTTTATGCCTTTACATTAGCTCAAATGCCACAATATATAGATAATAGACCAATTCCTACTAGAAGACATGATGGTATCAGGCTGTTGGTTCCACCCACTATGAAGCCATTAGTATTAAGAAGTGCCTTTTATCGTGCTATTGTACTTTGGAATAATCTAAAGTCATGTTATACTGTGATAGAAGACCCCTACGTCTTTAAAAGGAGAATTAGAAGCGAATTAGACACCTGTTTTATGTAATATGTAATATGACCTGTATACACCTAATCAGAAATAACTTAAGTCATAGCTCTCATCACTCATCTCATCTCATCATTCCTATAGTCTGTATGTTATAAATAATGTATAATATTTTTTAACATACTGCTGCATATAGTAATATCTGTTATACAACTGACATGACACGCTGAATACCTTTCTACATCAAGACCCATCAAAACAAAGCGGTCTTGGTGGAAGAATGGCAATGCGCCGAACCTTGTAATTACGCCCATGTAATTAATTACCGAATAAATACATTAAAAAAACAAAACATGGGGAAACCTCACAAGGTCCACACTGACACTGTGTGTGAGTCTCACTTGGGGAAGCCTCACAAGGCCAACACTAAAACTGTGTGTCAGTCCTACAACTGTCAAACCTCACAAGGTCCACACTGACACTGTGTTCAGGCCTCATTTGGAGAAACCTCACAATGATGAATCTGACACTATGTGTGAGTCTCACATGGAGAGACCTCACAAGGCTGACACTGACACTAGAGAGTTTAAGATTCGGAAACGTGTACACCTACGGGAACGTCAAAGGTTAGCCGTACACGTTGCAGTACACGTATACGTTATGTGATTAAGATTAGAACAATAATATGGGTCATTTGGGCTGGAAGGCATGCATTGATCGGGTGAGTGAGTGTTGACTAGAATAGCCCCACCAATTGGGTAATTACAGAGGGATATATTCCACACAAGGATAATTACTTAATGCTGTAGGTAGTTATATACCACACAAACAGCTTAACATTTTCATAACCCTTATACATAGTTCCAAATTGTCATCATTTGGATTATGTCTAGACGTACGTGTAAATAGGGGTTTACACGTTCAAAACGTCAGGCCTAGAAGTTGTATGCGTCTAGATGAGGATACCCCCCACGTGACTGATGACGTTACACGTACACGTTGCCGTACACGTCGTGATCTTAAACTCCCTACTGTGTCAGATTCTCACATGGGGAAACCTCACAATGTCAACACTGACACTATGTGTGAGTCTCACATGAGGAAACCTCACAAGGCAGACACTGACACTGTGTCTGATTCTCACATGGGGAAACCTCACAATGTCCACACTGACACTATGTGCGAGTCTCACATGGGGAAACCTCACAAGGTCCACACTGACACTGTGTGTGAGTCTCATATGGGGGAACCTCACAAGGTCCACACTGACGCTGTGTTTCAGTCTCATATGGGAAACCTCACAAGGCCTATACAGTATGGGGAAACCGCACAATGTCCACACTGACACTATGTGTGAGTCTCACATGAAGAGACCTCACAAAGCTGACACTGACACTGTGTGTGAGTCTCACAACTGTCAAACCTCACAAGGCTGACACTCACACTGTGTGTAAATCTCACATTTCCAATGTTAAAGAGGACTAGGTCCTTGCAAACTGGGGAATGCAAACTTCAGTCCACATATTTCCTAGAAATTCATGGAGACACCAGATATGTGTATTGTTTGTATAAGTATACATACGTCACTGTGGGAAACTCATGAGATGGGAGTCTCATATGGGGGAACCTCACAAGGTCCACACTGACGCTGTGTGTGAGTCTCACATGGGAAACCTCACAAGGTCCTGTGTCTGAGTCTCATATGGGGGAACCTCACAAGGTCCACACTGACGCTGAGTTTGAGTCTCACATGGGAAATCTTACAAGGTCCACACTGACACTGTGTGTCTCACATGGGGAAACCTCACAGGGCTGACACTGACACTGTGTGAGAGTCTCACATGGGAAACCTCACAAGGTCCACACTGGCACTGTGTGTCAGTCACAACCTCACAAGGCTGATACAACCTCACAAGGCCGATACAGACACTGTGAGTTTCACATGGGGAAACTTCACAAGGCCTACACTGACACTGTGTGTGAGTTTCACATGGGAAACCTCACAAGGTCCTCTGTCTGAGTCTCATATGGGGGAACCTCACAAGGTCCACACTGACGCTGTGTTTGAGTCTCACATGGGAAACCTCACAAGGTCCACACTGACACTGTGTGTCTCACATGGGGAAACCTCACAAGGCTGACACTGACACTGTGTGAGAGTCTCACATGGTAAACCTCACAAGGTCCACACTGGCACTGTGTGTCAGTCACAACCTCACAAGGCTGATACAACCTCACAAGGCCGATACAGACACTGTGTGTGAGTTTCACATTGGGAAACCTCACAAGGTCCACACTGGCACTGTGTGTGCGTCTCACAAAGTTCTGTTAAACCTCACAAAGCTGACACTGACACTGTGTGTAAGTCTCACATGGGGAAACCTCACAAGGCCTACACTGACGCTGTGTCTGAGTCTGACATGGGGAAACCTCACAAGGTCCACACTGACACTGTGTGTGCGTCTCACAAAGTTCTGTTAAACCTCACAAGGCCGATACAGACACTGTGTGTGAGTTTCACATTGGGAAACCGCACAAGGTCCACACTGCCGCTGTGTGTGTTTCAGATGGGGAAAACCTGACAAGGCCGACACTGCAGTGTCAGTGTATGAGTCTCACATTTGACAAACCTCTCAAGGTCCACACTGACACTGTGTGTGAGTCTCACATGGGGAAACCTCACAAGGTCCACACTGACACTGTGTGTGAGTCTCACATGGGAAACCACACAAGGTCCACACTGGCACTGTGTGTGAGTCTCACAAAGTTCTGTTAAACCTGACAAGGCCTATACAGACACTGTGTGTGAGTTTCACATGGGGAAACCTCACAAGGCCTACACTGACACTGTCTGTGAGTCTCACATAGGAACTGACACTGTGTGTAAGTCTCATAAGGGGAAACCTCAAAAGGTCTACAATAACGCTGTGTGTGAGTCTCACATGGGGAAACCTCACAAGGTCCACACTGACACTGTGTGTGAGTCTCACTTGGGGAAGCCTCACAAGGCCAACACTTAAATTGTGTGTCAGTCCTACAACTGTCAAACCTCACAAGGTCCACACTGACACTGTGTTCAGGCCTCATGTGGAGAAACCTCACAATGATGAATCTGACACTATGTGTGAGTCTCACATGGAGAGACCTCACAAGGCTGACACTGACACTGTGTCTGATTCTCACATGGGGAAACCTCACAATGTCAACACTGACACTATGTGTGAGTCTCACATAAGGAAACCTCACAAGGCAGACACTGACACTGTGTCTGATTCTCACATGGGGCAACCTCACAAGGTCCACACTGACACTGTGTTTCAGTCTCATATGGGGAACCTCACAAGACCTATACAGTATGGGGAAACCGCACAATGTCCACACTGACACTATGTGTGAGTCTCACATAGAGAGACCTCACAAAGCTGACACTGACACTGTGTGTGAGTCTCACAACTGTCAAACCTCACAAGGCTGACACTCACACTGTGTGTAAATCTCACATTTCCAATGTTAAAGAGGACTAGGTCCTTGCAAACTGGGGAGTGCAAACTGAGTGCATATTTCCTAGAAATTCATGGAGACACCAGATATGTCTATTGTTTGTATAAGTACACATACGTCACTGTGGGAAACTCATGAGATGGGAGTCTCATATGGGGGAACCTCACAAGGTCCACACTGACGCTGTGTGTGAGTCTCACATGGGAAACCTCACAAGGTCCTGTGTCTGAGTCTCATATGGGGGAACCTCACAAGGTCCACACTGACGCTGTGTTTGAGTCTCACATGGGAAACCTCACAATGTCCACACTGACACTGTGTGAGAGTCTCACATGGGAAACCTCACAAGGTCCACACTGGCACTGTGTATGTGTCACAACCTCACAAGGCTGATACAGACACTGTGTGTGAGTTTCACATGGGGAAACCTCACAAGGCCTACACTGACACTGTCTGTGAGTCTCAAATGAGGAAACCTCACAAGGCTGACACTGACACTGTGTGTAAGTCTCACACTGGGAAACCTCACAAGGCCTACACTGACGCTGTGTCTGAGTCTCACATGGGGAAACCTCACAAGGTCCACACTTGTATCAAGAACTGACTCCCCCAAAACCCTCCTACAGCAATATAGTCTATTGTATCATTAACTGACTCCCTCTGTCCCCTCCAACATCCCTGTAGTCGCTATTATTAACAACTGACTCCCAATACCCCTTATCCCCCTTCTAAAACACTCTAGTTGCTGGTCTCAATTATTTACTTTCCTCACTACAGCCTTGTAGTCCCTGGTATCTAGAACTGAGTCCCCCTCCTACATCCCTGTGGTCGCTGGTTTCAAAACTGACTCCCCCTACCCCCTTATACAGGCATGAAGTCACTTGTTTCAAGACCCTAAACACTCCTTCAGCGGGGGGAGTCAGTTGTTGATATCAGTGACCACATCGCTGTAGAAAGAGACAGGGGGAGTCAGTTGTTGACATCAGTGACCATATGGCTGTAGGAGGGACAGGGAGAGTCAGTTGTTAATATCGTAGACAGATTTGGGGGGGGAGTCAGTTTTTGATACAAGTCATTTTATGCCTGTAGAAGGGGGTTAGGGGAGTCAGTTTTGACACCTTCGACTACAGGGATGTAGGAGGGAGCAGAGGGAGTCAGTTACTGATATCAGCGACCACATGGCTGTAGGAGGGGGAGGGGGAGTCACTTGTTGAGACCAGCGATTGCATGGCTGTAGGAGGGGGAGGGGGAGTCACTTGTTGATACCATTGACTTCATGGCTGTAGGAGGGTTTAGGGGGAGTCACTTGTTGGAACCAGCGATTTCATGGCTGTAGGAGGAGGTAGGTGGAGTCAGTTGCTGATATCAGCGAAAACAGAGATTTTGGAAGGGGCAGAGGGAGTCAGTTACTGATACCAATGACTGTACTGCTGTAGGAGGGTTTGGGTTGAAGTCAGTTCTTGATACTATTGACTTCATGCCTGTAGAAGGGGGTAGGGGGAGTCAGTTTTGAAACCAGCGACTACAAGGATGTAGAAGGGGGACAGAGGGAGTCAGTTACTGATACCAGCGACTACAGGGCTGTACGAGGAGGCAGGGGAGTCAGTGCTTGATACCATTGACTACAGGGTTGTAGGAGGGGATAGGGGGAGTCAGTTCTTTGCACCAGTGACTACAGAGATGTAGGAGGGAGCAGGGTAGTCAGTTACTAATACCAGTGACTACAGCCCTGTAGTCTCTGGTATTAACAACTGACTCCGCCTGCCCCTCCTACAGCCATGTAGTCCCTGGTATCAGTAACTGACTCCCTCTGTCCCCCTCCTACATACATAGTTGCTGGTTTCAAAACTGACTCCCCCTACCCCCTCATACAGGCATGAAGTCACTTGTATCAAGAACTGACTCCCCCCAATCCCTCCCACAGCAATATAGCCATCGGTATTAGTAACTGACTCCCTCTGCCCCCTCCAACATCTCTGTAGTCGCTGATATTAACAAATGACTCCCCCTCCCTCCTCATACAGCCATGAAATCACTGGTTTCAACAAGTGACTCCCCCTGCCCCCTGCTACTGCCCTGTAGTCACTGATATCATTAACTGACTCCAACTGCCCCCTCCTACATCCCTGTGGTAGCTGCTTTTTACACTGACTCCCCCTACCCCCTTCTACAGGCATAAAGTCATGTGTGTAAAAAACTGACTCCCCCCCCCAAAATCCGCTTATGATATTAGCAACTGACTCCCGCTGCCCCCTCCAACAGCCATGTGGTCACTGATATCAACAACTGACTCCCCCTGCCCCCTCCTACAGCCCTGTAGTTGCTGATATCAGTAACCGATTCCCTCTGCCCCCTCCTACATCCCTGTGGTCGCTGGTTTCAAAACTGACTCCCTCTACCCCCTTCTACAGGCATGAAGTCACTTGTATCAAAAACTGACTCTCCCTCAAATTCGCCTAGGATATTAACAACTGACTCTCCCTGCCCCTCCTACAGCCATATGGTCACTGATATCAACAACTGACTGTAGCCATAAGTTCTGAGGAGTCATTTCCATTGACTCCTGTGGGAGAGGAGTCACAGGCTGGTGGACTTCATAGGGAGAGGCATATGGGTCATTTGAGAGTCAGTGCCAGCCTACTCCACATACATGCCTAGTGTGCATCATTTATGTAACTAGGTGCACAGAGAAAAGAAATGTTATCAAATCAATGGAAATGGAGTCAGAAGAGCTGCACCCAAATATGATTCTCATTGTTTTTGACAATTAGTGTCAACTCCAGACTGACATGTTTTGCTGGTTAAGTCTCCTTGATGTTGAGTCAAATAGCTTTGACTCTGTCACAATGTATGGAGAAAAATCTATTTCACTCTCTTTCATAGACAGTCATTAGTTTGACTCTGGTCACAAGAGAGTCAATTCTGTCTGACTCTGATTCTGAATGGAGTTTGACTGTCTTTGCAGAGGGATTAGACTCCATAATTTTAGAGAGTCATTAAGCGAGTCATTATAGAGTCATCTGAGTGATAGCCCTATGACTCCCAAGTGGGAGTCACTGTGACTCTATCACTTCTGTGTGTGTGTCCTTTAGACCAGAATATACTACACTAGTCAAGTAAACTGACATTGAACAGAACAGGGACCTGTCAGCCAGTCTGTGATATGGACACCACCTGTGGTCAGTGAGGGCCAGGGACCTTGGTTTTATTACACCCTCCCCCTCAGTATCCTCTCCCAACCACTACCCCTCCAAGGAATCTGGGTCAGGTTAACACAACAGTTCCCTACTTTCAAAAGAGGTGCAATCTCACAAGGGCTGCCTGTTTTACTAAGTGTGAGTTGTACAGAAAAGAAACCTCACAAGGACTGTCTGTTTAATTGGGAATGAGTGACACAGAAATTAGAGCTCAAAAGCACTGTCTGTATTAATATATATGTGAGAGGCACAGAAATGAAACCTCACAAGGATCACTGGACTGTGTGTGAGTCTCACATTGACAGAACCTCACAAGGACTACTATTGTTTGTGAGTTACACTGAAATAAAAGCTGTGAAGGACTATCTGTTTAATTGTGTTTGATTTATCCAGAATTGATGCTAACAAGGATCACTGGTTTAACTGTTTGTGGGTCCAGTGTGCATGGACTGTAAAGCTGGATGAAATTCATATCTAAACCTCTGTAACTGTGTTAGTGTCACCCAGAGGCAAGGGGAGTCAGTTACATGTAACAGCTACTACAAGGCTGTAGGAGGGGGCAGGGGGAGTCAGTTACATGTACCAGCGACTACAAGGCTGTAAGGGGGGGGGGGCAGAGGGAGTCAGTTGTATGTACCAGCGACTACAAGGCTGTGAGGGGGGGGGCAGGGGGAGTCAGTTGTATGTACCAACGACTACAAGGCTGTAGGAGGGGGCATGGGGAGTCAGTTACATGTACCAACGACTACAAGGCTGTAGGAGGGGGCAGGGGGAGTCAGTTGTATGTACCAGCGACTACAAGGCTGTGAGGAGGGGGCAGGGGGAGTCAGTTGTATGTACCAGCGACTACAAGGCTGTGAGGGGGGGGGGCAGGGGGAGTCAGTTGTATGTACCAGCGACTACAAGGCTTTAGGAGGGAGCAGGGGGAGTCAGATGTATGTACCAGCGACTACAAGGCTGTAGGAGAGGGCAGGGGGAGTCAGTTGTATGTACCAGCGACTACAAGGCTTTAGGAGGGAGCAGGGGGAGTCAGTTGTATGTAACAGAGACTACAAGGCTTTAGGAGGGGGCAGGGGGAGTCAGTTGTATGTAACAGAGACTACAAGGCTTTAGGATGGAGCAGGGGGAGTCAGATGCATGTACCAGCCACTACAAGGCTGTAGCAGGGGGCAGGGGGAGTCAGTTGTATGTACCAGCGACTACAAGGCTGTAGGAGGGGGCAGGGGGAGTCAGTTGTATGTACCAACGACTACAAGGCTGTAGGACTCTCCCCCAAATCCGCCTACTATATAAACAACTGACTCCCCCTGCCCCTCCTAAAGCCATATGGTCACTGATATCAACAACTGACTCCCCCTACCCCTTTCTACAGCAATGTGGTCACTGATATCAACAACTGACTGTAGCCATAAATTTTGAGGAGTCATCTCCATTTGACTCCTGTGGGAGAGGAGTCACAGGCGGGTGGACTCCATCGGGAGAGGCATATGGGTCATTTGCGAGTCACAGCCAGCTGACTCCACAGAGGCAGGTGGAGTCAGTTACATGTATCAGCGACTACAAGGCTGTGGGGGGGGGGGGGGCAGGGCGAGTCAGGTTGATGTACTAATGACTATAAGGCTGTAGAAGGGGGCAGAGGGAGTCTGTTGTATGTACCAGCGTTCACAAGGCTGAAGAATGGGCAGGGTGAGTCAGTTACATGTACAAGCGACTACAAGGCTGAGGGAGGGGCCAGGGTGAGTCAGTTACATGTACCATCGACTACAAGGCTGAAGGAGGGGCCAGGGGGAGTCAGTTGCATGTACCAGCTACTACAAGGCTGTGGGAGGCAGCAGGGGGAGTCAGTTTCATGTACCAGCGACTACAAGGCTGTGGGAGGGAGCAGGGGCAGTCAGTTACATGTACTAGCTACTACAAGGCTGTGGGGGAGGGGGCAGGGGGAGTCAGGTTGATGTACTAACGACTATAAAGCTGTAGAAGGGGGCAGAGGGAGTTTTGTATGAACCAGCGTTCACAAGGCTAAAGAAGGGGCAGGGGGAGTCAGTTACATGTACCAGCTTTTACAAGGCAGTAGGGGGGGCCAGGGGGAGTCAGTTGTATGTACCAGTGACTACAAGGCTGTGGGGGGGGGGCAGGGGGAGTCAGTTACATGTACCAGCGACTACAAGGCTGTGGGGGGGGGGGGGCAGGGGAAGTCAAGTTGATGTACTAACGACTATAAGGCTGTAGGAGGGGGCAGAGGGAGTCTGTTGTATGTACCAGCGACTACAAGGCTGTGAGGGGGGGGGCAGAGGGAGTCAGTTACATGTACCAGCGACTACAAGGCTTATGGGGGGGGCAGGGGGAGTCAGGTTGATGTTCTAACGACTATAAGGCTGTAGGAGGGGGCAGAGGGAGTCTGTTGTATGTACCAGTGTTCACAAGGCTGAAGAATGGGCAGGGTGAGTCAGTTACATGTACCAGCGACTACAAGGCTGAGGGAGGGGCCAAGGTGAGTCAGTTACATGTACCAGAGACTACAAGGCTGAAGGAGGGGCCAGGGGGAGTCAGTTGCATGTACCAGCGACTACAAGGCTGTGGGAGGGAGTATAGGGAGTCAGTTACATGTCCTAGCTACTACAAGGCTGTGGGGGGGGGGGGGGGCAGGGGGAGTCAGTTGCATGTACCAGCTACTACAAGGCTGTGGGAGGGAGCAGGGGGAGTCAGTTACATGTACTAGCTACTACAAGGCTGTGGGGGGGGGGGGGGGGGGGCAGGGGGAGTCAGGTTGATGTTCTAACGACTATAAAGCTGTAGGAGGGGGCAGAGGGAGTCTTGTATGAACCAGCGTTCACAAGGCTAAAGAAGGGGCAGGGGGAGTCAGTTACATGTACCAGCTTTTACAAGGCTGAAGGGGGGGCCAGGGGGAGTCAGTTGTATGTACCAGCGACTACAAGGCTGTAGGGGGGGGCAGGGGGAGTCAGTTACATGTACCATCGACTACAAGGCTGTGGGGGGGGGGGGGGGGCAGGGGGAGTCAGTTACATGTACCAGCGACTACAAGGCTGTGGGGGGGGCAGGGGGAGTCAGTTGCATGTACCAGCGACTACAAGGCTGTAGGAGGGAACGGGGGGAGTCACTTACATGTACCAGCGACTACAAGGCTGGAGGAGGGGGCAGGGGGTGTCAGTTGTATGTACCAGCGACTACAAGGCTCTGAGGGGGGGGGGGGGCAGAGGGAGTCAGTTACATGTACCAGCGACTACAAGGCTGTGGGGCGGGCAGGGGGAGTCAGGGTAATGTACTAACGACTATAAGGCTGTAGGAGGGGGCAGAGGGAGTCTGTTGTATGAACCAGCGTTCACAAGGCTAAAGAAGGGGCAGGGGGTGTCAGTTGTATGTACCAGCGACTACAAGGTTTTGGGGGGGGGGCAGGGTGGGTCAGTTGCATATACCAGCGACTACAAGGCTGGGGGGGGGGGGTCAGGGGGAGTCAGTTGCATGTACCAGCGACTACAAGGCTGTGGGGGTGGGGCAGGGGGAGTCAGGTTGATGTACTAACGACTATTAGGCTGTAGGGGGGGCCAGGGGGAGTCAGTTTTATGTACCAGCGACTACAAGGCTTTAGGAGGGAGCAGGGGGAGTCAGATGCATGTACCAGCGACTACAAGGCTGTAGGAGAGGGCAGGGGGAGTCAGTTGTATGTACCAGCGACTACAAGGCTGAGGGAGGGAGCAGGGGGAGTCAGTTGCATGTACCAGCGACTACAAGGCTGTGGGAGGGAGCAGGGGGAGTCACTTACATGTACTAGCTACTACAAGGCTGTGGGGGGGGGGGGGGCAGGGGGAGTCAGGTTGATGTACTAACAACTATAAAGCTGTAGGAGGGGGCAGAGGGAGTCTTGTATGAACCAGCGTTCACAAGGCTAAAGAAGGGGCAGGGGGAGTCAGTTACATGGACCAGCTTTTACAAGGCAGTAGGGGGGCCCAGGGGGAGTCAGTTGTATGTACCAGCGACTACAAGGCTATAGGAGGGAACAGGGGGAGTCAATTACATGTACCAGCGACTACAAGGCTGGAGGAGGGGGCAGGGGGAGTCAGTTGTATGTACCAGCGACTACAAGGCTGTGAGGGGGGGGGGCAGGGGGAGTCAGGTTGATGTACTAACGACTATAAGGCTGTAGGGGGGGCCAGGGGGAGTCAGTTGTATGTACCAGCGACTACAAGGCTGTAGGAGGGAACAGGGGGAGTCAGTTACATGTACCAGCGACTACAAGGCTGTAGGAGGGGGCAGAGGGAGTCAGTTACATGTACCAGCGACTACAAGGCTGTTGGGGGGGGGGCAGGGGGAGTCAGTTACATGTACCATCGACTACAAGGCTGTGGGGGGGGGCAGGGGGAGTCAGTTACATGTACCAGCGACTACAAGGCTGTGGGGGGGGGGAAGGGGGAGTCAGTTGCATGGACCAGCGACTACAAGGCTGTAGGAGGGAACGGGGGGAGTCACTTACATGTACCAGCTACTACAAGGCTGGAGGAGGGGGCAGGGGGTGTCAGTTGTATGTACCAGCGACTACAAGGCTCTGAGGGGGGGGGGGGGGCAGAGGGAGTCAGTTACATGTACCAGCGACTACAAGGCTGTGGGGGGGGGGGGGGGGCAGGGGGAGTCAGGTTAATGTACTAACGACTATAAGGCTGTAGGAGGGGGCAGAGGGAGTCTGTTGTATGAACCAGCGTTCACAAGGCTAAAGAAGGGGCAGGGGGTGTCAGTTGTATGTACCAGCGACTACAAGGCTTTGGGGGGGGGGGGGCAGGGTGGGTCAGTTGCATATACCAGCGACTACAAGGCTGGGGGGGGGGGGTCAGGGGGAGTCAGTTGCATGTACCAGCGGCTTCAAGGCTGTGGGGGTGGGCCAGGGGGAGTCAGGTTGATGTACCAACGACTATTAGGCTGTAGGGGGGGCCAGGGGGAGTCAGTTTTATGTACCAGCGACTACAAGGCTTTAGGAGGGAGCAGGGGGAGTCAGATGCATGTACCAGCGACTACAAGGCTGTAGGAGAGGGCAGGGGGAGTCAGTTGTATGTACCAGCGACTACAAGGCTGTGGGAGGGAGCAGGGGGAGTCAGTTGCATGTACCAGCGACTACAAGGCTGTGGGAGGGAGCCGGGGGAGTCAGTTACATGTACTAGCTACTACAAGGCTGTGGGGGGGGGGGGGCAAGGGGAGTCAGATTGATGTTCTAACGACTATAAAGCTGTAGGAGGGGGCAGAGGGAGTCTTGTATGAACCAGCGTTCACAAGGCTAAAGAAGGGGCAGGGGGAGTCAGTTACATGTACCAGCTTTTACAAGGCTGAAGGGGGGGCCAGGGGGAGTCAGTTGTATGTACCAGCGACTACAAGGCTGTAGGGGGGGGCAGGGGGAGTCAGTTACATGTACCATCGACTACAAGGCTGTGGGGGGGGGGGGCAGGGGGAGTCAGTTACATGGACCAGCTTTTACAAGGCAGTAGGGGGGGCCCAGGGGGAGTCAGTTGTATGTACCAGCGACTACAAGGCTATAGGAGGGAACAGGGGGAGTCAATTACATGTACCAGCGACTACAAGGCTGGAGGAGGGGGCAGGGGGAGTCAGTTGTATGTACCAGCGACTACAAGGCTGTGAGGGGGGGGGGGCAGGGGGAGTCAGGTTGATGTACTAACGACTATAAGGCTGTAGGGGGGGCCAGGGGGAGTCAGTTGTATGTACCAGCGACTACAAGGCTGTAGGAGGGAACAGGGGGAGTCAGTTACATGTACCAGCGACTACAAGGCTGTAGGAGGGGGCAGAGGGAGTCAGTTACATGTACCAGCGACTACAAGGCTGTTGGGGGGGGGGCAGGGGGAGTCAGGTTGATGTACTAACGACTATAAGGCTGTAGGAGGGGGCAGAGGGAGTCTGTTGTATGAACCAGCGTTCACAAGACTAAAGAAGGGGCAGGGGGAGTCAGTTACATGTACCAGCTTTTACAAGGCTGTAGGGGGGGCCAGGGGGAGTCCGTTGTATGTACCAGCGACTACAAGGCTGTGGGGGGGGGGGGGGGGGGCCAGGGTGGGTCAGTTGCATATACCAGCGACTACAAGGCTGTGGGGGGGGGGCAGGGGGAGTCAGTTGCATGTACCAGCGACTACAAGGCTGTGGGGGTGGGGCAGGGGGAGTCAGGTTGATGTACTAACGACTATAAGGCTGTAGGGGGGGCCCGGGGGAGTCAGTTGTATGTACCAGAGACTACAAGGCTTTAGGATGGAGCTGGGGGAGTCAGATGCATGTACCAGCGACTACAAGGCTGTAGCAGGGGGCAGGGGGAGTCAGATGCATGTACCAGCCACTACAAGGCTGTAGCAGGGGGCAGGGGGAGTCAGTTGTATGTACCAGCGACTACAAGGCTGTAGGAGGGGGCAGGGGGAGTCAGGTTGATGTACTAACGACTATTAGGCTGTGGGGGGGGGGGCAGGGGGAGTCAGTTACATGTACCAGCGACTACAAGGCTGTAGCAGGGGCAGGGAGAGTCAGTTGTATGTACCAGCGACTACAAGGCTGTAGCAGGGGGCAGGGGGAGTCAGTTGTATGTACCAGCGACTACAAGGCTGTAGGAGGGGGCAGGTTGAGTCAGTTACATGTATCAGCGACTACAAGGCTGGAGGAGGGGGCAGGGGGAGTCAGTTGTATGTACCAGCGACTACAAGGCTGTGAGGCGGGGGGGGGGGGCAGGGGGAGTCAGGTTGATGTACTAACGACTATAAGGCTGTAGGGGGGGCCAGGGGGAGTCAGTTGTATGTACCAGCGACTACAAGGCTGTAGGAGGGAACAGGGGGAGTCAGTTACATGTACAAGCGACTACAAGGCTGTAGGAGGGGGCAGAGGGAGTCAGTTACATGTACCAGCGACTACAAGGCTGTTGGGGGGGGGGGGGGGCAGGGGGAGTCAGGTTGATGTACTAACGACTATAAGGCTGTAGGAGGGGGCAGGGGGAGTCTGTTGTATGAACCAGCGTTCACAAGACTAAAGAAGGGGCAGGGGGAGTCAGTTACATGTACCAGCTTTTACAAGGCTGTAGGGGGGGCCAGGGGGAGTCCGTTGTATGTACCAGCGACTACAAGGCTGTGGGGGGGGGGCCAGGGTGGGTCAGTTGCATATACCAGCGACTACAAGGCTGTGGGGGGGGGGGCAGGGGGAGTCAGTTGCATGTACCAGCGACTACAAGGCTGTGGGGGTAAGTTTTGAGGAGTCCATTTGACTCCTGTGGGAGAGGAGTCACAGGCTGGTGGACTCCATAGGGAGAGGCATATGGGTCATTTGAGAGTCACAGCCAGCTGACTCTACAGAGGCAGGGGGAGTCAGTTACATGTATCAGGGACTACAAGGCTGTGGGGGGGGGGCAGGGGGAGTCAGGTTGATGTACTAACGACTATAAGGCTGTAGCAGGGGGCAGAGGGAGTCTGTTGTATGAACCAGCGTTCACAAGGCTAAAAAAGGGGCAGGGGGAGCCAGTTACATGTACCTGCTTTTACAAGGCTGTAGGGGGGGGGGCCAGGGGGAGTCAGTTGTATGTACCAGCGACTACAAGGCTTTGGGGGGGGGGGCAGGGTGGGTCAGTTGCATAAACCAGCGAATACAAGGCTGGGGGGGGGGGGTCAGGGGGAGTCAGTTGCATGTACCAGCGACTACAAGGCTGTGGGGGTGGGGCAGGGGGAGTCAGTTGTATGTACCAACGACTACAAGGCTGTAGGACTCTCCCCCAAATCCGCCTACTATATAAACAACTGACTCCCCCTGCCCCTCCTAAAGCCATATGGTCACTGATATCAACAACTGACTCCCCCTACCCCTTTCTACAGCAATGTGGTCACTGATATCAACACTAACTGTAGCCATAAATTTTGAGGAGTCATCTCCATTTGACTCCTGTGGGAGAGGAGTCACAGGCGGGTTGACTCCATCGGGAGAGGCATATGGGTCATTTGCGAGTCACAGCCAGCTGACTCCACAGAGGCAGGTGGAGTCAGTTACATGTATCAGCGACTACAAGGCTGTGGGGGGGGGGGCAGGGCGAGTCAGGTTGATGTACTAATGACTATAAGGCTGTAGAAGGGGGCAGAGGGAGTCTGTTGTATGTACCAGCGTTCACAAGGCTGAAGAATGGGCAGGGTGAGTCAGTTACATGTACAAGCGACTACAAGGCTGAGGGAGGGGCCAGGGTGAGTCAGTTACATGTACCATCGACTACAAGGCTGAAGGAGGGGCCAGGGGGAGTCAGTTGCATGTACCAGCTACTACAAGGCTGTTGGAGGCAGCAGGGGGAGTCAGTTTCATGTACCAGCGACTACAAGGCTGTGGGAGGGAGCAGGGGCAGTCAGTTACATGTACTAGCTACTACAAGGCTGTGGGGGAGGGGGCAGGGGGAGTCAGGTTGATGTACTAACGACTATAAAGCTGTAGAAGGGGGCAGAGGGAGTTTTGTATGAACCAGCGTTCACAAGGCTAAAGAAGGGGCAGGGGGAGTCAGTTACATGTACCAGCTTTTACAAGGCAGTAGGGGGGGCCAGGGGGAGTCAGTTGTATGTACCAGTGACTACAAGGCTGTGGGGGGGGGGGGGCAGGGGGAGTCAGTTACATGTTCCAGCGACTACAAGGCTGTGGGGGGGGGGGGGCAGGGGAAGTCAAGTTGATGTACTAACGACTATAAGGCTGTAGGAGGGGGCAGAGGGAGTCTGTTGTATGTACCAGCGACTACAAGGCTGTGAGGGGGGGGGGGGCAGAGGGAGTCAGTTACATGTACCAGCGACTACAAGGCTTATGGGGGGGGGCAGGGGGAGTCAGGTTGATGTTCTAACGACTATAAGGCTGTAGGAGGGGGCAGAGGGAGTCTGTTGTATGTACCAGTGTTCACAAGGCTGAAGAATGGGCAGGGTGAGTCAGTTACATGTACCAGCGACTACAAGGCTGAGGGAGGGGCCAAGGTGAGTCAGTTACATGTACCAGCGACTACAAGGCTGAAGGAGGGGCCAGGGGGAGTCAGTTGCATGTACCAGCGACTACAAGGCTGTGGGAGGGAGCAGGGGGAGTCAGTTACATGTACTAGCTACTACAAGGCTGTGGGGGGGGGGGGCAGGGGGAGTCAGTTGCATGTACCAGCTACTACAAGGCTGTGGGAGGGAGCAGGGGGAGTCAGTTACATGTACTAGCTACTACAAGGCTGTGGGGGGGGGGCAGGGGGAGTCAGGTTGATGTTCTAATGACTATAAAGCTGTAGGAGGGGGCAGAGGGAGTCTTGTATGAACCAGCGTTCACAAGGCTAAAGAAGGGGCAGGGGGAGTCAGTTACATTTTCCAGCTTTTACAAGGCTGTAGGGGGGGCCAGGGGGAGTCAGTTGTATGTACCAGCGACTACAAGGCTGTGGGGGGGGGGGCAGGGGGAGTCAGTTACATGTACCATCGACTACAAGGCTGTGGGGGGGGGCAGGGGGAGTCAGTTACATGTACCAGCGACTACAATGCTGTGGGGGGGGGGGGGGCAGGGGGAGTCAGTTGCATGTACCAGCGACTACAAGGCTGTAGGAGGGAACGGGGGGAGTCACTTACATGTACCAGCTACTACAAGGCTGGAGGAGGGGGCAGGGGGTGTCAGTTGTATGTACCAGCGACTACAAGGCTCTGAGGGGGGGGGGCAGAGGGAGTCAGTTACATGTACCAGCGACTACAAGGCTGTGGGGGGGGGGGGGGGGCAGGGGGAGTCAGGTTAATGTACTAACGACTATAAGGCTGTAGGAGGGGGCAGAGGGAGTCTGTTGTATGAACCAGCGTTCACAAGGCTAAAGAAGGGGCAGGGGGTGTCAGTTGTATGTACCAGCGACTACAAGGCTTTGGGGGGGGGGGCAGGGTGGATCAGTTGCATATACCAGCGACTACAAGGCTTTAGGAGGGAGCAGGGGGAGTCAGATGCATGTACCAGCGACTACAAGGCTGTAGGAGAGGGCAGGGGGAGTCAGTTGTATGTACCAGCGACTACAAGGCTGTGGGAGGGAGCAGGGGGAGTCAGTTGCATGTACCAGCGACTACAAGGCTGTGGGAGGGAGCAGGGGGAGTCAGTTACATGTACCATCGACTACAAGGCTGTGGGGGGGGGGCAGGGGGAGTCAGTTACATGTACCAGCGACTACAATGCTGTGGGGGGGGGGGGGCAGGGGGAGTCAGTTGCATGTACCAGCGACTACAAGGCTGTAGGAGGGAACGGGGGGAGTCACTTACATGTACCAGCTACTACAAGGCTGGAGGAGGGGGCAGGGGGTGTCAGTTGTATGTACCAGCGACTACAAGGCTCTGAGGGGGGGGCAGAGGGAGTCAGTTACATGTACCAGCGACTACAAGGCTGTGGGGGGGGGGGGCAGGGGGAGTCAGGTTAATGTACTAACGACTATAAGGCTGTAGGAGGGGGCAGAGGGAGTCTGTTGTATGAACCAGCGTTCACAAGGCTAAAGAAGGGGCAGGGGGTGTCAGTTGTATGTACCAGCGACTACAAGGCTTTGGGGGGGGGGGGGGGCAGGGTGGGTCAGTTGCATATACCAGCGACTACAAGGCTGGGGGGGGGGGGGGGGTCAGGGGGAGTCAGTTGCATGTACCAGCGGCTACAAGGCTGTGGGGGTGGGCCAGGGGGAGTCAGGTTGATGTACCAACGACTATTAGGCTGTAGGGGGGGCCAGGGGGAGTCAGTTTTATGTACCAGCGACTACAAGGCTTTAGGAGGGAGCAGGGGGAGTCAGATGCATGTACCAGCGACTACAAGGCTGTAGGAGAGGGCAGGGGGAGTCAGTTGTATGTACCAGCGACTACAAGGCTGTGGGAGGGAGCAGGGGGAGTCAGTTGCATGTACCAGCGACTACAAGGCTGTGGGAGGGAGCAGGGGGAGTCAGTTACATGTACTAGCTACTACAAGGCTGTGGGGGGGGGGGCAGGGGGAGTCAGGTTGATGTTCTAACGACTATAAAGCTGTAGGAGGGGGCAGAGGGAGTCTTGTATGAACCAGCGTTCACAAGGCTAAAGAAGGGGCAGGGGGAGTCAGTTACATGTACCAGCTTTTACAAGGCTGTAGGGGGGGCCAGGGGGAGTCGGTTGTATGTACCAGCGACTACAAGGCTGTAGGGGGGGGCAGGGGGAGTCAGTTACATGTACCATCGACTACAAGGCTGTGGGGGGGGGCAGGGGGAGTCAGTTACATGTACCAGCGACTACAAGGCTGTGGGGGGGGGGCAGGGGGAGTCAGTTGCATGTACCAGCGACTACAAGGCTGTAGGAGGGAACGGGGGGAGTCACTTACATGTACCAGCGACTACAAGGCTGGAGGAGGGGGCAGGGGGTGTCAGTTGTATGTACCAGCGACTACAAGGCTCTGAGGGGGGGGGGGGGCAGAGGGAGTCAGTTACATGTACCAGCGACTACAAGGCTGTGGGGGGGGGGCAGGGGGAGTCAGGGTAATGTACTAACGACTATAAGGCTGTAGGAGGGGGCAGAGGGAGTCTGTTGTATGAACCAGCGTTCACAAGGCTTAAGAAGGGGCAGGGGGTGTCAGTTGTATGTACCAACGACTACAAGGCTTTGGGGGGGGGGGGGCAGGGTGGGTCAGTTGCATATACCAGCGACTACAAGGCTGGGGGGGGGGGGGGGGTCAGGGGGAGTCAGTTGCATGTACCAGCGACTACAAGGCTGTGGGGGTGGGGCAGAGGGAGTCAGGTTGATGTACTAACGACTATTAGGCTGTAGGGGGGGCCAGGGGGAGTCAGTTTTATGTACCAGCGACTACAAGGCTTTAGGAGGGAGCAGGGGGAGTCAGATGCATGTACCAGCGACTACAAGGCTGTAGGAGAGGGCAGGGGGAGTCAGTTGTATGTACCAGCGACTACAAGGCTGAGGGAGGGAGCAGGGGGAGTCAGTTGCATGTACCAGCGATTACAAGGCTGTGGGAGGGAGCAGGGGGAGTCACTTACATGTACTAGCTATACAAGTCTGTGGGGGGGGGGCAGGGGGAGTCAGGTTGATGTACTAACAACTATAAAGCTGTAGGAGGGGGCAGAGGGAGTCTTGTATGAACCAGCGTTCACAAGGCTAAAGAAGGGGCAGGGGGGAGTCAGTTACATGGACCAGCTTTTACAAGGCAGTAGGGGGGCCCAGGGGGAGTCAGTTGTATGTACCAGCGACTACAAGGCTATAGGAGGGAACAGGGGGAGTCAATTACATGTACCAGCGACTACAAGGCTGGAGGAGGGGGCAGGGGGAGTCAGTTGTATGTACCAGCGACTACAAGGCTGTGAGGGGGGGGGCAGGGGGAGTCAGGTTGATGTACTAACGACTATAAGGCTGTAGGGGGGGCCAGGGGGAGTCAGTTGTATGTACCAGCGACTACAAGGCTGTAGGAGGGAACAGGGGGAGTCAGTTACATGTACCAGCGACTACAAGGCTGTAGGAGGGGGCAGAGGGAGTCAGTTACATGTACCAGCGACTACAAGGCTGTTGGGGGGGGGGCAGGGGGAGTCAGGTTGATGTACTAACGACTATAAGGCTGTAGGAGGGGGCAGAGGGAGTCTGTTGTATGAACCAGCGTTCACAAGACTAAAGAAGGGGCAGGGGGAGTCAGTTACATGTACCAGCTTTTACAAGGCTGTAGGGGGGGCCAGGGGGAGTCCGTTGTATGTACCAGCGACTACAAGGCTGTGGGGGGGGGGGGGGCCAGGGTGGGTCAGTTGCATATACCAGCGACTACAAGGCTGTGGGGGGGGGGGGGGGCAGGGGGAGTCAGTTGCATGTACCAGCGACTACAAGGCTGTGGGGGTGGGGCAGGGGGAGTCAGGTTGATGTACTAACGACTATAAGGCTGTAGGGGGGGCCCGGGGGAGTCAGTTGTATGTACCAGAGACTACAAGGCTGTAGCAGGGGGCAGGGGGAGTCAGTTGTATGTACCAGCGACTACAAGGCTGTAGCAGGGGGCAGGGGGAGTCAGTTGTATGTACCAGCGACTACAAGGCTGTAGGAGGGGGCAGGGTGAGTCAGTTGTATGTACCAGCGACTACAAGGCTGTGGGGGGGGGGGCAGGGGGAGTCAGTTACATGTACCAGCGACTACAAGGCTGTAGCAGGGGGCAGGGAGAGTCAGTTGTATGTACCAGCGACTACAAGGCTGTAGCAGGGGGCAGGGGGAGTCAGTTGTATGTACCAGCGACTACAAGGCTGTAGGAGGGGGCAGGGTGAGTCAGTTACATGTATCAGCGACTACAAGGCTGTAGGAGGGGGCAGGGGGAGTCAGTTGTATGTACCAACGACTACAAGGCTGTAGGACTCTCCCCCAAATCCGCCTACTATATTAACAACTGACTCCCCCTGCCCCTCCTAAAGCCATATGGTCACTGATATCAACAATTGACTCCCCCTATCCCTTTCTACAGCAATGTGGTCACTGATATCAACAACTGACTGTAGCCATAAGTTTTGAGGAGTCATCTCCATTTGACTCCTGTGGGAGAGGAGTCACAGGCTGGTGGACTCCATAGGGAGAGGCATATGGGTCATTTGAGAGTCACAGCCAGCTGACTCCACAGAGGCAGGGGGAGTCAGTTACATGTATCAGCGACTACAAGGCTGTGGGGGGGGGGGCAGGGGGAGTCAGGTTGATGTACTAACGACTATAAGGCTGTAGGAGGGGGCAGAGGGAGTCTGTTGTATGTACCAGCGTTCACAAGGCTGAAGAATGGGCAGGGTGAGTCAGTTACATGTACCAGCGACTACAAGGCTGAAGGAGGGGCCAGGTGGAGTCAGTTGTATGTACCAGCGACTACAAGGCTGTGGGGGGGGGGGGGGCAGGGGGAGTCAGTTGTATGTACTAACGACTATAAAGCTGTAGGAGGGGGCAGAGGGAGTCTTGTATGAACCAGCGTTCACAAGGCTAAAGAAGGGGCAGGGGGAGTCAGTTACATGTACCAGCTTTTACAAGGCTGTAGGGGGGGGGCAGGGGGAGTCAGTTGTATGTACCAGCGACTACAAGGCTGTGGGGGGGGGGGCAGGGGGAGTCAGTTACATGTTCCAGCGACTACAAGGCTGTGGGGGGGGGGGCAGGGGGAGTCAGTTGTATGTACATGCGACTACAAGGCTCTGAGGGGGGGGGGCAGAGGGAGTCAGTTACATGTACCAGCGTTACAAGGCTGGGGGGGGGGGGCAGGGGGAGTCAGGTTGATGTACTAACGACTATAAGGCTGTAGGAGGGGGCAGAGGGAGTCTGTTGTATGTACCAGCGACTACAAGGCTGTGAGGGGGGGGGGGCAGAGGGAGTCAGTTACATGTACCAGCGACAACAAGGCTATGGGGGGGGGGGGGGGGCAGTGGGAGTCAGGTTGATGTACTAACGACTATAAGGCTGTAGGAGGGGGCAGAGGGAGTCTGTTGTATGAACCAGCGTTCACAAGGCTAAAAAAGGGGCAGGGGGAGCCAGTTACATGTACCTGCTTTTACAAGGCTGTAGGGGGGCCCAGGGGGAGTCAGTTGTATGTACCAGCGACTACAAGGCTTTGGGGGGGGGGGCAGGGTGGGTCAGTTGCATAAACCAGCGAATACAAGGCTGGGGGGGGGGGGGCCAGGGGGAGTCAGTTGCATGTACCAGCGACTACAAGGCTGTGGGGGTGGGGCAGGGGGAGTCAGGTTGATGTACTAACGACTATTAGGCTGTAGGGGGGCCCAGGGGGAGTCAGTTGTATGTACCAGCGACTACAAGGCTTTAGGAGGAAGCAGGGGGAGTCAGTTGTATGTACCAGCGACTACAAGGCTGTAGGAGGGGGCAGGGAGAGTCAGTTGTATGTACCAACGACTACAAGGCTGTAGGACTCTCCCCCAAATCCGCCTACTATATTAACAACTGACTCCCCCTGCCCCTCCTAAAGCCATATGGTCACTGATATCAACAACTGACTCCCCCTATCTCTTTCTACAGCAATGTGGTCACTGATATCAACAACTGACTGTAGCCATAAGTTTTGAGGAGTCCATTTGACTCCTGTGGGAGAGGAGTCACAGGCTGGTGGACTCCATAGGGAGAGGCATATGGGTCATTTGAGAGTCACAGCCAGCTGACTCTACAGAGGCAGGGGGAGTCAGTTACATGTATCAGGGACAACAAGGCTGTGGGGGGGGGGGGGGGGGGCAGGGGGAGTCAGGTTGATGTACTAACGACTATAAGGCTGTAGCAGGGGGCAGAGGGAGTCTGTTGTATGAACCAGCGTTCACAAGGCTAAAAAAGGGGCAGGGGGAGCCAGTTACATGTACCTGCTTTTACAAGGCTGTAGGGGGGGGGGCAGGGGGAGTCAGTTGTATGTACCAGCGACTACAAGGCTTTGGGGGGGGGGGGCAGGGTGGGTCAGTTGCATAAACCAGCGAATACAAGGCTGGGGGGGGGGGGGGGTCTGGGGGAGTCAGTTGCATGTACCAGCGACTACAAGGCTGTGGGGGTGGGGGCAGGGGGAGTCAGGTTGATGTACTAACGACTATTAGGCTGTAGGGGGGGCCAGGGGGAGTCAGTTGTATGTACCAGCGACTACAAGGCTTTAGGAGGGAGCAGGGGGAGTCAGATGCATGTACCAGCGACTACAAGGCTGTAGGAGAGGGCAGGGAGAGTCAGTTGTATGTACCAGCGACTACAAGGCTGTGGGAGGGGAGCAGGGGGAGTCAGTTGCATGTACCAGCGACTACAAGGCTGTGGGAGGGAGCAGGGGGAGTCACTTACATGTACTAGCTACTACAAGGCTGTGGGGGGGGGGGGCAGGGGGAGTCAGGTTGATGTACTAAAGACTATAAAGCTTGTAGGAGGGGGCAGAGGGAGTCTTGTATGAACCAGCGTTCACAAGGCTAAATAAGGGGCAGGGGGAGTCAGTTACATGTACCAGCTTTTACAAGGGCAGTAGGGGGGGCCAGGGGGGAGTCAGTTGTATGTACCAGCGACTACAAGGCGGTGGGGGGGGGGGCAGGGGGAGTCAGTTACATGTACCAGCGACTACAAGGCTGTGGGGGGGGGGGCAGGGGGAGTCAAGTTGATGAACTAACGACTATAAGGCTGTAGGGGGGGCCAGGGGGGAGTCAGTTGTATGTACCAGCGACTACAAGGCTGTAGGAGGGAACAGGGGGAGTCAGTTACATGTACCAGTGACTACAAGGCTGGAGGAGGGGGCAGGGGGAGTCAGTTGTATGTACTAACGACTATAAAGCTGTAGGAGGGGGCAGAGGGAGTCTTGTATGAACCAGCGTTCACAAGGCTAAAGAAGGGGCAGGGGGAGTCAGTTACATGTACCAGCTTTTACAAGGCTGTAGGGGGGGGGCAGGGGGAGTCAGTTGTATGTACCAGCGACTACAAGGCTTTGGGGGGGGGGGGGCAGGGGGAGTCAGTTACATGTTCCAGCGACTACAAGGCTGTGGAGGGGGGGGGGCAGGGGGAGTCAGTTGTATGTACATGCGACTACAAGGCTCTGAGGGGGGGGGGGCAGAGGGAGTCAGTTACATGTACCAGCGTTACAAGGCTGGGGGGGGGGCAGGGGGAGTCAGGTTGATGTACTAACGACTATAAGGCTGTAGGATGGGGCAGAGGGAGTCTGTTGTATGTACCAGCGACTACAAGGCTGTGAGGGGGGGGGGGGGGCAGAGGGAGTCAGTTACATGTACCAGCGACAACAAGGCTATGGGGGGGGGGGGGCAGTGGGAGTCAGGTTGATGTACTAACGACTATAAGGCTGTAGGAGGGGGCAGAGGGAGTCTGTTGTATGAACCAGCGTTCACAAGGCTAAAAAAGGGGCAGGGGGAGCCAGTTACATGTACCTGCTTTTACAAGGCTGTAGGGGGGGCCCAGGGGGAGTCAGTTGTATGTACCAGCGACTACAAGGCTTTGGGGGGGGGGCAGGGTGGGTCAGTTGCATAAACCAGCGAATACAAGGCTGGGGGGGGGGGGGCCAGGGGGAGTCAGTTGCATGTACCAGCGACAACAAGGCTGTGGGGGTGGGGCAGGGGGAGTCAGGTTGATGTACTAACGACTATTAGGCTGTAGGGGGGCCCAGGGGGAGTCAGTTGTATGTACCAGCGACTACAAGGCTTTAGGAGGAAGCAGGGGGAGTCAGTTGTATGTACCAGCGACTACAAGGCTGTAGGAGGGGGCAGGGAGAGTCAGTTGTATGTACCAACGACTACAAGGCTGTAGGACTCTCCCCCAAATCCGCCTACTATATTAACAACTGACTCCCCCTGCCCCTCCTAAAGCCATATGGTCACTGATATCCCACAGGAGTCACAGGCTGGTGGACTCCATAGGGAGAGGCATATGGGTCATTTGAGAGTCACAGCCAGCTGACTCTACAGAGGCAGGGGGAGTCAGTTACATGTATCAGGGACTACAAGGCTGTGGGGGGGGGGGGCAGGGGGAGTCAGGTTGATGTACTAACGACTATAAGGCTGTAGCAGGGGGCAGAGGGAGTCTGTTGTATGAACCAGCGTTCACAAGGCTAAAAAAGGGGCAGGGGGAGCCAGTTACATGTACCTGCTTTTACAAGGCTGTAGGGGGGCCCAGGGGGAGTCAGTTGTATGTACCAGCGACTACAAGGCTTTGGGGGGGGGGGCAGGGTGGGTCAGTTGCATAAACCAGCGAATACAAGGCTGGGGGGGGGGGCCAGGGGGAGTCAGTTGCATGTACCAGCGACTACAAGGCTGTGGGGGTGGGGCAGGGGGAGTCAGGTTGATGTACTAACGACTATTAGGCTGTAGGGGGGCCCAGGGGGAGTCAGTTGTATGTACCAGCGACTACAAGGCTTTAGGAGGAAGCAGGGGGAGTCAGTTGTATGTACCAGCGACTACAAGGCTGTAGGAGGGGGCAGGGAGAGTCAGTTGTATGTACCAACGACTACAAGGCTGTAGGACTCTCCCCCAAATCCGCCTACTATATTAACAACTGACTCCCCCTGCCCCTCCTAAAGCCATATGGTCACTGATATCAACAACTGACTCCCCCTATCCCTTTCTACAGCAATGTGGTCACTGATATCAACAACTGACTGTAGCCATAAGTTTTGAGGAGTCCATTTGACTCCTGTGGGAGAGGAGTCACAGGCTGGTGGACTCCATAGGGAGAGGCATATGGGTCATTTGAGAGTCACAGCCAGCTGACTCTACAGAGGCAGGGGGAGTCAGTTACATGTATCAGGGACTACAAGGCTGTGGGGGGGGGGGGGGGCAGGGGGAGTCAGGTTGATGTACTAACGACTATAAGGCTGTAGCAGGGGGCAGAGGGAGTCTGTTGTATGAACCAGCGTTCACAAGGCTAAAAAAGGGGCAGGGGGAGCCAGTTACATGTACCTGCTTTTACAAGGCTGTAGGGGGGGGGCAGGGGGAGTCAGTTGTATGTACCAGCGACTACAAGGCTTTGGGGGGGGGCAGGGTGGGTCAGTTGCATAAACCAGCGAATACAAGGCTGGGGGGGGGGGGGGTCAGGGGGAGTCAGTTGCATGTACCAGCGACTACAAGGCTGTGGGGGTGGGGCAGGGGGAGTCAGGTTGATGTACTAACGACTATTAGGCTGTAGGGGGGGCCAGGGGGAGTCAGTTGTATGTACCAGCGACTACAAGGCTTTAGGAGGGAGCAGGGGGAGTCAGATGCATGTACCAGCGACTACAAGGCTGTAGGAGAGGGCAGGGAGAGTCAGTTGTATGTACCAGCGACTACAAGGCTGTGGGAGGGAGCAGGGGGAGTCAGTTGCATGTACCAGCGACTACAAGGCTGTGGGAGGGAGCAGGGGGAGTCACTTACATGTACTAGCTACTACAAGGCTGTGGGGGGGGGGGCAGGGGGAGTCAAGTTGATGTACTAAAGACTATAAAGCTGTAGGAGGGGGCAGAGGGAGTCTTGTATGAACCAGCGTTCACAAGGCTAAATAAGGGGCAGGGGGAGTCAGTTACATGTACCAGCTTTTACAAGGCAGTAGGGGGGGCCAGGGGGAGTCAGTTGTATGTACCAGCGACTACAAGGCGGTGGGGGGGGGGGCAGGGGGAGTCAGTTACATGTACCAGCGACTACAAGGCTGTGGGGGGGGGGGGCAGGGGGAGTCAAGTTGATGAACTAACGACTATAAGGCTGTAGGGGGGGCCAGGGGGAGTCAGTTGTATGTACCAGCGACTACAAGGCTGTAGGAGGGAACAGGGGGAGTCAGTTACATGTACCAGTGACTACAAGGCTGGAGGAGGGGGCAGGGGGAGTCAGTTGTATGTACTAACGACTATAAAGCTGTAGGAGGGGGCAGAGGGAGTCTTGTATGAACCAGCGTTCACAAGGCTAAAGAAGGGGCAGGGGGAGTCAGTTACATGTACCAGCTTTTACAAGGCTGTAGGGGGGGGGGCAGGGGGAGTCAGTTGTATGTACCAGCGACTACAAGGCTTTGGGGGGGGGGGGGGCAGGGGGAGTCAGTTACATGTTCCAGCGACTACAAGGCTGTGGAGGGGGGGGGGCAGGGGGAGTCAGTTGTATGTACTTGCGACTACAAGGCTCTGAGGGGGGGGGGCAGAGGGAGTCAGTTACATGTACCAGCGTTACAAGGCTGGGGGGGGGGGGCAGGGGGAGTCAGGTTGATGTACTAACGACTATAAGGCTGTAGGAGGGGGCAGAGGGAGTCTGTTGTATGTACCAGCGACTACAAGGCTGTGAGGGGGGGGGGCAGAGGGAGTCAGTTACATGTACCAGCGACAACAAGGCTATGGGGGGGGGCAGTGGGAGTCAGGTTGATGTACTAACGACTATAAGGCTGTAGGAGGGGGCAGAGGGAGTCTGTTGTATGAACCAGCGTTCACAAGGCTAAAAAAGGGGCAGGGGGAGCCAGTTACATGTACCTGCTTTTACAAGGCTGTAGGGGGGCCCAGGGGGAGTCAGTTGTATGTACCAGCGACTACAAGGCTTTGGGGGGGGGGCAGGGTGGGTCAGTTGCATAAACCAGCGAATACAAGGCTGGGGGGGGGGGGGGGCCAGGGGGAGTCAGTTGCATGTACCAGCGACAACAAGGCTGTGGGGGTGGGGCAGGGGGAGTCAGGTTGATGTACTAACGACTATTAGGCTGTAGGGGGGCCCAGGGGGAGTCAGTTGTATGTACCAGCGACTACAAGGCTTTAGGAGGAAGCAGGGGGAGTCAGTTGTATGTACCAGCGACTACAAGGCTGTAGGAGGGGGCAGGGAGAGTCAGTTGTATGTACCAACGACTACAAGGCTGTAGGACTCTCCCCCAAATCCGCCTACTATATTAACAACTGACTCCCCCTGCCCCTCCTAAAGCCATATGGTCACTGATATCAACAACAGACTCCCCCTATCCCTTTCTACAGCAATGTGGTCACTGATATCAACAACTGACTGTAGCCATAAGTTTTGAGGAGTCCATTTGACTCCTGTGGGAGAGGAGTCACAGGCTGGTGGACTCCATAGGGAGAGGCATATGGGTCATTTGAGAGTCACAGCCAGCTGACTCCACAGAGGCAGGGGGAGTCAGTTACATGTATCAGGGACAACAAGGCTGTGGGGGGGGGGCAGGGGGAGTCAGGTTGATGTACTAACGACTATAAGGCTGTAGCAGGGGGCAGAGGGAGTCTGTTGTATGAACCAGCGTTCACAAGGCTAAAAAAGGGGCAGGGGGAGCCAGTTACATGTACCTGCTTTTACAAGGCTGTAGGGGGGGGGGGGGCAGGGGGAGTCAGTTGTATGTACCAGCGACTACAAGGCTTTGGGGGGGGGGCAGGGTGGGTCAGTTGCATAAACCAGCGAATACAAGGCTGGGGGGGGGGGGGGGTCAGGGGGAGTCAGTTGCATGTACCAGCGACTACAAGGCTGTGGGGGTGGGGCAGGGGGAGTCAGGTTGATGTACTAACGACTATTAGGCTGTAGGGGGGGCCAGGGGGAGTCAGTTGTATGTACCAGCGACTACAAGGCTTTAGGAGGGAGCAGGGGGAGTCAGATGCATGTACCAGCGACTACAAGGCTGTAGGAGAGGGCAGGGAGAGTCAGTTGTATGTACCAGCGACTACAAGGCTGTGGGAGGGAGCAGGGGGCGTCAGTTGCATGTACCAGCGACTACAAGGCTGTGGGAGGGAGCAGGGGGAGTCACTTACATGTACTAGCTACTACAAGGCTGTGGGGGGGGGGGGGGCAGGGGGAGTCAGGTTGATGTACTAACGACTATAAAGCTGTAGGAGGGGGCAGAGGGAGTCTTGTATGAACCAGCGTTCACAAGGCTAAATAAGGGGCAGGGGGAGTCAGTTACATGTACCAGCTTTTACAAGGCAGTAGGGGGGGCCAGGGGGAGTCAGTTGTATGTACCAGCGACTACAAGGCGGTGGGGGGGGGGCAGGGGGAGTCAGTTACATGTACCAGCGACTACAAGGCTGTGGGGGGGGGGCAGGGGGAGTCAAGTTGATGAACTAACGACTATAAGGCTGTAGGGGGGGGCCAGGGGGAGTCAGTTGTATGTACCAGCGACTACAAGGCTGTAGGAGGGAACAGGGGGAGTCAGTTACATGTACCAGTGACTACAAGGCTGGAGGAGGGGGCAGGGGGAATCGTTGTATGTACCAGCGACTACAAGGCTGTGAGGGGGGAGGCAGAGGGAGTCAGTTACATGTACCAGCGACTACAAGGCCGGGGGGGGGGCAGGGGGAGTCAGGTTGATGTACTAACGACTATAAGGCTGTAGGAGGGGGCAGAGGGAGTCTCTTGTATGAACCAGCGTTCACAAGACTAAAGAAGGGGCAGGGGGAGTCAGTTACATGTACCAGCTTTTACAAGGCTGTAGGGGGGGGGGGGGCAAGGGGGAGTCCGTTGTATGTACCAGCAACTACAAGGCTGTGGGGGGGGGCCAGGGTGGGTCGGTTGCATATACCGGCGACTACAAGGCTGTTGGGGGGGGGGGCAGGGGGAGTCAGTTGCATGTACCAGCGACTACAAGGCTGTGGGGGTGGGGTAGGGGGAGTCAGGTTGATGTACTAACGACTATAAGGCTGTAGGGGGGCCCAGGGGGAGTCAGTTGTATGTACCAGCGACTACAAGGCTTTAGGAGGAAGCAGGGGGAGTCAGTTGTATGTACCAGCGACTACAAGGCTGTAGGAGGGGGCAGGGAGAGTCAGTTGTATGTACCAACGACTACAAGGCTGTAGGACTCTCCCCCAAATCCGCCTACTATATTAACAACTGACTCCCCCTGCCCCTCCTAAAGCCATATGGTCACTGATATCAACAACTGACTCCCCCTATCCCTTTCTACAGCAATGTGGTCACTGATATCAACAACTGACTGTAGCCATAAGTTTTGAGGAGTCCATTTGACTCCTGTGGGAGAGGAGTCACAGGCTGGTGGACTCCATAGGGAGAGGCATATGGGTCATTTGAGAGTCACAGCCAGCTGACTCCACAGAGGCAGGGGGAGTCAGTTACATGTATCAGGGACTACAAGGCTGTGGGGGGGGGGCAGGGGGAGTCAGGTTGATGTACTAACGACTATAAGGCTGTAGCAGGGGGCAGAGGGAGTCTGTTGTATGTACCAGCGTTCACAAGGCTGAAGAATGGGCAGGGTGAGTCAGTTACATGTACCAGCGACTACAAGGCTGTGGGGGGGGGGGGGGGGGGCAGGGGGAGTCAGTTGTATGTACCAGCGACTTCAAGGCTGTGGGAGGGAGCAGGGGGAGTCATTTACATGTACTAGTTACCACAAGGCTGTGGGGGTGGGGCAGGGGGAGTCAGGTTGATGTACTAACCACTATAAGGCTGTAGGGGGGGCCAGGGTGAGTCAGTTGTATATACCAGCGACTACAAGGCTTTAGGAGGGAGCAGGGGGAGTTAGTTGCATGTACCAGCGACTACAAGGATTTAGGATTGAGCAGGGGGAGTCAGATGCATGTACCAGCGACTACAAGGCTGTAGCAGGGGGCAGGGGGAGTCAGTTGTATGTACCAGCGACTACAAGGCTGTAGGAGGGGGCAGGGAGAGTCAGTTGTATGTACCAGCGACTACAAGGCTGTAGGACTCTCCCCCAAATCAGTCTACTGTATTAACAACTGACTCCCCCTGCCCCTCCTAAAGCCATATGGTCACTGATATCAACAACTGACTCCCCCTATCCCTTAATAACAGCAATGTGGTCACTGATATCAACAACTGACTGTAGCCATAAGTTTTGAGAAGTCCATTTGACTCCTGTGGGAGAGGAGTCACAGGCTGGTGGACTCCATAGGGAGAGGCATATGGGTCATTTGAGAGTCACAGCCAGCTGACTCCACAGAGGCAGGGGGAGTCAGTTACATGTATCAGGGACTTCAAGGCTGTGGGGGGGGGGGCAGGGGGAGTCAGGTTGATGTACTAACGACTATAAGGCTGTAGCAGGGGGCAGAGGGAGTCTGTTGTATGTACCAGCGTTCACAAGGCTGAAGAATGGGCAGGGTGAGTCAGTTACATGTACCAGCGACTACAAGGCTGAAGGAGGGGCCAGGGGGAGTCAGTTGCATGTACCAGCGACTACAAGGCTGTGGGGGGGGGGGGGGGGCAGGGGGAGTCAGTTGTATGTACCAGCGACTTCAAGGCTGTGGGAGGGAGCAGGGGGAGTCATTTACATGTACTAGTTACTACAAGGCTGTGGGGGTGGGGCAGGGGGAGTCAGGTTGATGTACTAACCACTATAAGGCTGTAGGGGGGGCCAGGGTGAGTCAGTTGTATATACCAGCGACTACAAGGCTTTAGGAGGGAGCAGGGGGAGTTAGTTGCATGTACCAGCGACTACAAGGCTTTAGGATTGAGCAGGGGGAGTCAGTTGCATGTACCAGCGACTACAAGGCTGTAGCAGGGGGCAGGGGGAGTCAGTTGTATGTACCAGCGACTACAAGGCTGTAGGTGGGGGCAGGGGGAGTCAGTTGTATGTACCAACGACTACAAGGCGGTAGGAGGGGGCAGGGGGAGTCAGTTGTATGTACCAACGACTACAAGGCTGTAGGACTCTCCCCCAAATCCGCCTACTATATTAACAACTGACTCCCCCTGTCCCTCCTAAAGCCATATGGTCACTGATATCAACAACTGACTCCCCCTACCCCTTTCTACAGCAATGTGGTCACTGATATCAACAACGGACTGTAGCCATAAGTTTTGAGGAGTCATCTCCATTTGACTCCTGTGGGAGAGGAGTCACAGGCTGGTGGACTCCATAGGGAGAGGCATATGGGTCATTTGAGAGTCACAGCCAGCTGACTCCACATACATGCATAGTGTGCATCATTTATGTAACTAGGTGCACAGAGAAAAGAAATGTTGTCAAACCAATGGAAATGGAGTCAGAAGAGATGCAAACAAATATGATTCTCATTGTTTTTGACAATTAGTGTCAACTCCAGACTGACATGTTTTGCTGGTTAAATCTCATTTATGTTGAGTCAAATAGCTTTGACTCTCTTGCAATGTATGGAGCAAAAATATATTTCACTCTCTTTCATAGACAGTCATTAGTTTGACTCTGGTCACAAGAGAGTCAGATCTGTCTGACTCTGATTCTGAATGGAGTTTGACTCTCTTTGCAGAGGGATTAGACTCCGTAGTTTTAGAGAGTCATTAAGCGAGTCATTATAGAGTTATCTGAGTGATAGCCCTATGACTCCCAAGTGCACTGTGACTCTTTCACTTCTGTGTGTGTGTCCTTTAGACCAGAATATACTACACTAGTCAAGTAATCTGACATTGAACAGAACAGGGGCCTGTCAGCCAATCTGTGATATGGACACCACCTGTGGTCAGTGAGGGCCAGGGACCTTGGTTTTATTACACCCTCCCCCTCAGCATCCTCTCCCAACCATACCCCTCCAAGGAATCTGGGTCAGGTCAACACAACAGTTCCCTACTTTCCAAAGAGGTGCAATCTCACAAGGGTTGCCTGTTTTACTAAGTGTGAGTTGTACAGAAATAATACCTCACAAGGACTGTCTGTTTAATTGGGTATGAGTGACACAGAAATTAAAACTCAAAAACACTGTCTGTATAAATATATGTGAGAGGCACAGAAATGGAACCTCACAAGGATCACTGTACTGCCTGTCAGTCTTATATTGACAGAACCTCACCAGGACTACTAATGTTTGTGAGTTACACAGATATAAAAGCTGTGAAGGACTACAGTGTCAACTTGTGTGAGTCATACAATTACAGAACCTCACAGGGACCCCAGTCTAACTGTGTGTGAGTCTTACATTGACAAAACCTCACAAGGACCACAGTCTGACTGTGTGTGTCTCACATCGGCAGAACCTCACAAGGACCGCAGTCTGAATGTGTGTGAGGACTACTATTGTTTGTGAGTTACACAGAAATAAAAGCTGTGAAGGGCTATCTGTTTAATTGTGTTTGAGTTATCCAGAATTGAAAGCTAACAAGGATCACTGGTATAACTGTTTATGGGTCCAGTGTGGATGAAATTCATATCTAAACCTCTATAACTGTGTTAGTGTCACCCAGAGGCAAGACCTCATAAGGTTTTTGGCATCTATGTATTCTAAAGCAACTCTGCAACTCCATGTAAATGTTTCAGAGGTAATTTGATACTGTGTTAGTGTTAAGGAAATTTGGCACTCTGTTCATCTATTCCCTTGGGTGTCACTGTCAGAAGCAGGGTAGGACTTAACAAGAACCACATGTTGGACTGTTTAGATTCCAGGGGAGAAAGCTGGGTAACTTGATACTGTGCTTGTTGACAGATGGGACCTCACAAGGACCACAGTGTCAATGTGTGTGTCTTATATTGACAGAACCTAACAAGGACCATAGTGTCAATGTGTGTGAGTCATACATTGACAAAACCTCACAAGGACCACAGTCTGAATGTGTGTCAATCTTACATTGAGAGAACCTCACAGGGACCCCAGTCTGACTGTGTGTGAGTCTTACATTGACAAAACCTCACAGGGACCACAGTCTGACTGTGTGTGTCTCATATCGGCAGAACCTCACAAGGACCGCAGTCTGAATGTGTGTGAGTCATACATGGACAGAACCTCACAAGGAGTACTATTGTTTGTGAGTTACAAAGAAATAAAAGCTGTGAAGGACTATCTGTTTAATTATGTTTGAGTTGACTAGAATTGAAAGCTAACAAGGATCACTGGTATAACTGGTTGTTGGGTTAGTTTACAGGGACTGTAAAGCTGGATGAAATTCATATCTAAACCTCTATAACTGTGTTTGTGTCACCCAGAGGCAAAACCTCATAAGGATGATGGCATTGCTGTATTCCAAAAGCAACTCTGCATCTGCATATGTGGTGATGTGATACTCTGTTGATGTAACGTTAATTTGACACTTTGTTTATCTAGTCCCTGGGGTGTCAGAAGCAGGACAGGACTTAACAGGAACCACATGTTGACTTGTTTAGGTTCTAGGGAGGAAAGCTGGGTAGCTTGATACTGTGCCTGTTTACAGATAAAACCTGACAGGAGTCTGGCTGTGTTTCAGTCTTACATTGACAAAACCTCACAAGGACCACAGTCTGGATGTGTGTGAGTCTTACATTGACAGAACCTCACAAGGACCCCAGTCTGAATGTATGTCAGTCTTACATTGACAGAACTTCACAAGGACCACAGTCTGAATGTTTGTTCAATCTTACACTGACAGAACCTCACAGAGACCCCAGTCTGACTGTGTGTGAGTCTTACATTGACAAAACCTCACAAGGACCACAGTCTGACTGTGTGTGTCTCACATCTGCAGAACCTCACAAGGACCGCAGTCTGAATGTGGGTGAGATTTTAATTGTTTAAACACCCACAGAGTTTCAAAGAGGTCCTTGTGTGGTTTAGCAGCACAGCACACACACAGTTTTAGTGAGTTCCCCGTAAGGTATTATTAGTTTAAAAGAACACACAGTATTGGTATTGTCCTTGTGAGGTTTTTATATCTGCAACACAGACATGTACTGTTTTAGTAGGCAGCAGTGGCCCTTAAAGGGTTAATAATGCCTCTTGCGCTGGGATGTGCCCACTAGGAGTTGAAAAGTGCTAGATAGTTATGCTATATCCCTCATGATGTCCCATGAGTGTGACACACAGAGACAGTTTCCATGTGATACCTGTGAGGTTTTATTTTTGAAGGACACTCAGACAATATTAGCATAGTTCATCTCAGGTTTCCTCAATTTAGGATTGACACACAGGTTTTTGTGGTCCTCATGAGGTCTTATTTGAGCAAGACACAGTAGTGCTGTGGTCCTTGTGACTCTCAAGTACATGCCACATATAATTTGTTATTGTCCATGTTTCTTCATCTAAAAGAGGAGGGAGATCATCATTCTGTCAGTTCTAGTTTGGATACATATAAGTCACCAATCCTTAGTCTGCATTTGGGGGCTTTCTTTTCCCAGAGGAAATTGTATACTGTGTTTACATACAAGCAACCTGATATTCTAGGTGATGATTCCCCGGGCCCTTATGGGGTACAGTGGCAGTAGTCTGATGAGATCTTAACATGGCCCGGTGGTGCCCTCTGTAGACTGTGCTAGGAATCATTAGAAAAACTGTGTTTGAGTGTGTTTCCAAACACGGTTAAACACAATTTTAAACACACCTCATGCCTTGTGAGGTCTCGCTCAAAAAGTGGCGGAAAATGTGTTTCATTACGTAATATACCCAAATAAGGGCATTTCCTTGTGAGGTTACCTCACAAGGAATTTTACCTCACAAGGTCTCCCCCTCCCCGTAAAGTACCTCATAAGGGTTTAATCCACGCCCACACACACACACACACACACACACATATATATATATATATATATATATATATATATATATATATATATATATATATACATGTATATATGTTAACGTCATATTTTAAAGACATGCTGTCACATGTATTCTCAATGAGCCAAATGGTAGGGGATTGAATAGTTAGGAAGGGAAGTATGGTTTCAACAATTTTAGAATGATTGAATTCAGAGTCCTTATCTTGTGATGTACTACATTGTAACTTTGACGTCATGTTTAAGAGGCATGCTTACAAGGCATCACACCCGGGGCATCACATTATATCAGAGCAGCCCCTCCCCCCTCCCCCCCGCCCAGCAGCTCCCTGATGGCCATGTATGTCTATAGATCACCCCTTCATGGGGACGCATGGGGGGGGGGGGGGGTTAGCCCTGGAGGCATAAAGGTGTGTAAAAAGGGGGATACAGCCGGGTACTTGTGGCTATCCTACCCCTGCCGTTAGGGGGCGTTCTGCCAGCGTTCTGTCGGCGTTCTGTCGGCCCGTCACCTTCACTGCTATACGCCATCATGCAGACCCGCCTTACCTTTGATCTCCCCGACGTGGGCAATTCGTCTCGCACTCCGGTTTCCATGGCAACAAAAAGGTTTTGACACTCGGCCCGCCGTCTCTGGTGGTTTCCCCTTCCGTAGACGTGCCGACGGAGGTCTACTAAATCCCCTCCCTCCCCTGCACCTCCATCCCTTTCTCCCCTACACCTGGGTAGCTTTATCAGTAGCTGCTTCCCTAGTGTTATGGACATTACAGGGTTCTGTAGCACTGAGACTGCAGTCACTCTATCCTACACTGTAAATAGTTAGTGTAGGTACACAGTAGATTCTACTGTATACCTACAATAAACTGTACACCTACAGTAGAATTTACTGTACACCAACAAAAGTGACAACCAACTTTTTACAGTGTATTCTGTGCCTACTATCTATCGCCACCAGTATACGGTGTCATTTACCAAACTCTCTATCCCAGCTGCTCCCAGCTTCCAGTTCTCTCCTCCCCCCCCCCCACTTTACAGCACCCCCCCCTGCACCCCCACCTGTCCACTCTGGTGGCCGTGTCTATCTATATGTTCACACTACATTGTGTGGCCTTGGAATAGACCCTGATGAGGCTATCTTGGTCACCAAGATATGACTTGACAGGGATTTGAGCTTAGGCCCTCTGCATCATGAATCCACCATGCTAACCATTACTCTATGAGGACAGGTGACATAAGGAATGCCCAGGTACAACCCACTCACAATACTCACACCCTGATTGTACCCTAATCTCGGACCTGAGATTTGGCTGAGCTGGTTGCTGGTGACAAGGGGGATACAGTTGGTACCAGAGCAACACCTGGTGGCAGCACCAGTATCTCGCTAGTGCCTAATTGTATCTACCAAACTCTCTATCCCAGCTGCTCCCAGCTTCCAGATCTCTCCCCCCCCCCACTATAGAGCATCCCCCCCCCCCACCTCCACCCCCACCTGTCCACTCTGGTGGCCGTGCCTATCTATATGTTCACACTACATTGTGTGGCGTTGGTATAGAGCCTGATGAGGCTATAGCGTGGGTGGCGCATCCACCCCTCCTCTGTGGGGAGGGGAGTACAGGCAGGACGATATCAATACTGCTATACATCATTAAATACACCCATCCACAACCTACCTATATATATGGCTGGATATGGCTTGTTTTATAAGGAGGTACACAGTACACATTAGATTTGAATATAATCAGAAGAGTATTTATACAAATCTTAACTAAACCTTGTGAAAAGGAGCGATGTAAAATATCATTGTTCATTAAAACCAGTAACATTGCCTACTATTCTGGTGCATTCTTCCATCAGTGTTTGATCATTAGTACCTGAACGCAATAATAGATGCACCCCCATTAGTACCCAGTTGTATAATACCTTTACGTATTTGTACTGGCTGTGATGAGAGGGAGAGGTCGGCTCAGTCAGAAGTGTTAAATATTTAATAGATTAGCTAACATCACCTCTCAGGCACTGATTACACTGAAGCAATCTGTAATCCTCAACTAATGGCGCCCCAGTGCAGGAGAACACAGGACCCAGAGACGGTGTGGAATGCACTTTAATTAATAGTTTCTCTCACCGTGGGAATAACAGTCTCCATACATGTTGTCACTCACTCAGTCCGTCTCTGACACAGGCTGAAACTACATGTATACAGAACTGGAGCGGATCAGAGACTATCTGTCTTACCTAAATCATGAATTTAATACAAAATTAATGGGAAATAGAGACGACTTTTTGCATTACTCAATAACTGTCATTTCTGCCCTTTCATGTACAGCATGTTGGGGCAGAAGTCAGCTGATAGAAGAGCGAAAATGAAAGCTATGGAAGCAGAGTGGATAGATTTGGTAATAATAGGTGTGGTGGCTCCAACACACAGTTCCCACATGTGTAGCACAGTGCAGCCTATACTCTCGTTCCCAAACCCTTCCGAAGGAAGGCTCTGATAACAGCCAAATTACCTTGAACTTGGGGTTTTGCTGGGTCAGGGCAACCCCTGCTGGTAGCTTGGAACCAGCAAACAGTAACAGGAAATGGAACCAGAAAGTCTGATGGTAAAACTACCATCATACATTCTGGTTCCTGTCCACTGTTTCAAGGCTACCATCAGGGGTTGCACAGACCCAGCAAGATCCTATGTTCAAGGTCACTTGGCTGTTACCAGAGCCTTCCTTCAAAAGGATTTGGGAACGAGAGTAAGTGCAGCCACCCTGCACTGATGCCAATGTTACCACTGAGTAATACCCCTGTATAGTGGAGCACTGAATAATGTACATAAATGTGAATTGGTGACCACAATCTGTGCGCAAGTGAGATTGATTACAAACAGCAGAGTTGCTCCAAGAATGTTCAAAGACATCAGCAGTTCATCTCATCAAACAAAGCTATTGAACTATCCCCTGTATGGAGAAATAACCGAATAGAGCAGAAATATTGTTTCTGAAACCGTTGTATTCCTCCTCAAGAACATTAAGTAAAAGCAACATGCCTATATAAGGCTGTTTGTAACTTGACCCAGCCTAACTTTAATTATCAGAAACGTAAGACTGTACAGGATATCGACTCAATTAAAATACTATATCTCAGGAACTAAGCAACTTCATGTAAATTTTCTTTGTTATGCATACTTTAAAATCTATATTTATTAGAAATATGAAATAAATAGTATTAGAAAAAGTTCACTTCTTAGGCAATTCTCACCCTAAAGCCCTTACTTAACCAAGAGTGTGTCATATGGGTCTATGACTGAATATTAGCCTTAATAGAGGAATATGAGTAACTCTCATCTCAGGTCTCTCTTTGAGTCTTGTATATGGCGGCTAAAGCAACAGCAGCCATGTCCTCTTTATGGCGCCTTTTCTATCTTATTTCTATGAGGAGTCACAGGAAGGTATCTTGGATACTGCTGTGTCACCTGACCTCCACCACGTTTTTGGGCAGCCGTGATGGCTATAGGCGCCTCTACATGGGTCCCCACAGTTTTGGCCGTGTCGCCGTGCCGATTTTTAGCCAAAGGGCCGTGTCACTGTGTCCAATTTTAGCTATATAAAAACTTAGAGAAAAATCCCTGTGGGTCGATTTTTACCCCCAACTTTCCTGTGTTAAAAAGGGCCTAAAACAGCCGTGTTCCTGTGTCGCCCATGTCGATTTTTACCCATGTAGGGGCACATATAGCACAGATCCTTGCTAGAGGGGGTACACATGGGATAAAGGCCCTTCACGCGGCACGCAGAGGTGCCTCAGTCCTTGAACACCACCTCTCCATACATACATATTAGCCAAACTTCACAGTACGATTAAGGTAGGAAAAACTCTGGGTTTATAGGAATTGAAGAGATATTGGCAATATGCAAGGGCCTACTACTCTATTGCAAGGTATTATCGGCTAAAGGCATCTGCCTAACTGTTTCAATTTGGTTAGTGCTCAATATCAAAATAATTAGATATTTTTCCCTGCAATGCCCTGAAATCCCTGCGGTTTATATTTGTGGCATAGTTTTTCTTAAATTGCAAGACATTTGAAGTCAATTTAGTATGAAAGTGATTTAACATGCAACAGTCCAGTCCAAAATTGCAACAGTCCAGTCCAAAACGCAGAGGTTTCCTGCCAATAAATCATAACAGTGGAGCTTGAAAAATGCAAGGGAGTATTGGGAATCCTTGCTGTTTGCTATACTGGCCTTGCTATCTTACGAAAACGCAAGGGTTTCAGGCCCATAAATCGTACTGTGGAGCTTGGTCAATAGAGCCTTGGATGTTATTTCATATTCGACACAGACAGAGCAACTGCTGACTATTGCGGGGCTTCTGTGTGAGTTGAGGCAATAGCCCTGAGGGAATACTGATGAGTTTTGCATGTGCTAACCTGTAGTGCTATGAGAGTTGTATTTTCACGTATTGCATATAGGAATCTAAGTGTTTTCCGAGAGCATGTTTTCGTCCAGATGTCTATGAATACACACAGTACTAAGCATGGCTTGGAAAAACACTGATGGGAATGTGGCGTGGATGGAGGCTCTTAAACCCCTTTATAGACAGAAACATTGCAGCAGGTTATATATGGATACCAGTGGCGGATCCAGGATTTTCCAGAGGGGGGCCCAAACCTGGCCAACCATGGACTGACTGCTCCCACGCACAGCGCAAGCGAAGCGCATAGTAAGAAAATCACAGCAGCCACTAGGCTCCCCCCCCCCCAAGAAAATGCTGATGGTTTGTATCTATATGGTATTGTCCCCTTTTCTCTTTTTTCCTCTCTTTTCTCCTCTCTTCTTCCCCTCTTTAATTTTTTAAATTTAAATTTTCTTCTTTATTTTTTTTTTGGGGGGGGGGGCGAGGCCCGTCGGGCCACCCCCCTGGATCCGCCAATGAATGATACCATCATACTATTTGGTGAATATAATTAATCTAATGCCTGCATGGGGATATTTTCATAAGAAAATGTGATCTTTATAAAATACATTACCAACACAAGATCAGTTGATAAAATGTTGGCTTAGAATGTGTAATTACCATAAGGAATCATCTTTACGTGTAAAATATACATGATAATCCTTTGTTTCAACCAGTGCAACTGCTATAATTGCTCTGGACTGGTGCAACCTTCCATTCAGGTCAGAGGGTGCTTATAAATATGATGTAATATAGCAATTGCCGTCTCCTCAACCAGATAATCCAGAAATGATACTCGATGCATTATATCCTTAATATTTCATACCATAGGTGATGAGATGGAGAGGCCAACTTAGTCAGAAGAAATCATTATCAATTGTGGCACTGATTAGGGTAGAGTGATTGCTAATTGCCATCTAATGGATTCCTGGTGTAGGAATGCAGGACCCAGATCCGGTGTGGAATGGCTTGGAATGGATGGGCCCTCCTATTAGATCAGTAGGTCTCTTGAAATAGATTGTGGCAAGGGTATGCTAGAGTCAACCCAGTCCCATGTCAATCTCCTTGTGCATCTCAACTGCAAACTTATAGAGTCCAGCTTGTGTATCAGGTCTCAGCTAACACAGGGAACCCCGACGTTGCCAGTGGTGCAGACAGGGGCATATATGCCTATGGTCTGGTCAGCAAAACTGCCTCTGTCAGCAGATCTGACTACAGCCCAGACTTATAATTTTAAATCATGAATAAATCAAGTTATGTGAGCATCTGGCCTGAACTGATACTCCTGCTATAATAATAAGTGCCCAATATATATATATATATATATATATATATATATATATATATATATATATATATATATATATATATATATATATATATATATATATATGCATGTTAGTTGTCAAGTTGTTTAGACATTGGCAAAGTTGATTAAATTGACTTCTATTATGACTGGGTCATGAAAACTAGCAAAAGTTGCCCCTGAAACTCATTTAGGATTTTTTCATCACTAGATATATTCATGCCCTAGTCGAATCCAAAATATCTAACATCTACCATGTTGACTAACAGAGTAATATCAAAATAAAAATCCCATTCAGTTGAGAAACTAGCACCAGTTTGGTGGTACCCAGGAGCTAGACTACACACACCTCCCCAAGTGACCATGGGAGCTACCCCCCCCCCCTCCCCTCAGTGTGAAGCAGCACAGCATTCACACCTTTCCACAATAGCCTGTGCTCCTATACTACATGTATATATATGTACTTTCAACAGTGGGAAAACACATGCATGTGCAAATCTGCTGACAGCAGCAATATTGGCACTGTGGGGATATTTGGTAACGTCTGAGTATTTCTTATGTTGCTGGGACAGAACTGTATGTACACAGATAATCTTCTAACTCCAAAGCCTAGTCAATAGCCACCATCCTGGTTAGCCTTTTTATCACTCCCTATATAACAAACCATGGTAAGTTTATACTATCAGGTAGAGTAAGTAGTGACCGACCCACTTTTAAAAGTCACTCCATTCCTAAGAGTATTAAGCTTTTTGTTTTGCCTCAGTCAATTTTGAATATCAGTTGGTCATTCTGACCAATATCTCTATGACTATATCCTGTGAAAGCCACTTCAGACTAAAGCCCAGAGCATGTACACACACAGAAAAGTGAGAGTCATTGTCGCTAAAACTACCCTCACCTGAGGGTCAGTCACTGCCTGACTCTCAGGTGAGGATAGTTTTAGCGACAATGACTCTCACTTTTTTGAGGGTGTAGGTTATCAATGTAGGCCCTTGGTGAGGGTAATGCTGTTTCAAACGCTCTTGTCTGTATCTCATGGGAACTATTTGGGTGAGTAGGCGGTATAGTGATAGGTGTGGTAGTATCAGAGGCCCTGCACAATGATTTCTTTAAATTAGATAAGAGAGGCCAAATTTAAAAAAAAGGTGTGTTTCAGGTTACCCAACCCTACCTAGCAAAACAAGGCCGATCCTAGAATATTTTATGCAATTTTGGATTACATTTTAGGTCATTTGGGGCTATTTAAGGGTTGTTATGATAGTTCACAAGTCGAGGCAGTCGTTGGCGAGTCGGCATTGAAGTTTGTGAGTCAATTTCTTGTAATGTAAAAAAGAAATCTTTTAAAAAATCCGACCTACCTACCCTAGATTTTCAGACCATGTAACCTGAAACACACCTTTTTTGGGGGGGCCAGATCTCAAGTGTGGAGCAAATGCCAGGCAGTATCCATTGAAGCCAATATTACTACTGTTTCATACCCATGGTGAGAGTGAAAAAAGGGGACTGTGAAAAGCTGAGGACAATCTATGCAGAATTAAGACTGATTGCCAATGGCGCAGCTGCTCCACGAGAGCTCGGTAGGTTCAGTGGCTTGCCGCACCGAGTGAGTAGATGATGAAAAACACTATGTGCCGATCAACTAACACCAGCTAATATAATTTATCAGTCTGTCATCAAGCCATTATATTAAAGTGCTTGTAGGGAAAACAAACTGATCCATTAATGGTGGGCGAGTTGGGCTGTATAGCGTCACTCGCGGTCATTGGTGCCCCCTGGTGAAAGCCAACCACACTCATAATATCATACCTGTAATATTTACCTGTATACACATTACCTGTGACGTCACTTCCGTCTTCCTCAATCCAAATCATATTCACCTCGGCGCCCACGGCGTCCACATCTATTCTTAAAAGTTCAAGCTCTTGGCCGACCGAGTTTAGCACATTCACTTGTGCAAAAACTCTTTTATACAACGTGCCGCAGCACATATTTACAGGCGAGCAACGCACACTACCTGTCGGAGTAAGGTACTGGAGGATTACGACGGATTCAAATACTGTGAGTGATTTAAAATTCCCGCCATTATGACTACTCGGGCCCCACGTGTGACCCGGGCGGCGTCAAAATTGGCCCGGACCAAAATCAATGAATCCCTGTCAAAAGTCCCCCAGCATAAGAAGAGGCGGAGGGAGGCTTCCTCCCCCGCGCCGGTGAATATTGAACACTTACCCATGGACGTGGAGGTTCCCCTTACACAGTCCGAGAAGATCGAGAAATTGCAGAGGGAAATGTCCCAGGTACAGGCGTCTATGGGTAACATGAACGGGCACCTGGAGTTCCTGGTGGAGCAGGCCCTCAAAGAGAAGCAGTGCAGGGAACCAACCCCCCAAGGGAGTGACCCCCAGGCAGACGCGGCGGTAGCCGGCCCCAATGCCGCCGGCGGCCGGCCCACATGCCTGGACGAGACGCTGAGGGACGGGCCCGGGTTCATGTCCCCCGACCCCGACGTCACCTTCCCCCGCCACGACCGGCGACGACACAGCACCATGCAAGGCCGTCCCCTAGGCCGCGCTGGCAGGACCGACCCCTGGGACGCTCCTCAGACGGCAGCAGCGCAAGTCGACGCGCTCCGGGGGCAGGGGCGGCACGACCGCCGCCCTGACCCGCGGGAGCGCAAGCATCACCACGAGTACGACTACCCCCTGCTGTCCCCACGCTCAATGCGCAGGAGGCCGGGGGCCGTCGGATTCATACAGTCAAACCTCGACCGAGAAAAGTTCACCGTGCAGCAGTCGGAGCGTAAGAACCCCTTTTTATTGGACCCCTTTGTCGACCCCATTGTGAAACCATACGCCTTTCTGGAGAGAGCAGGGTGTAACACGCTCAAAAACAAACTGGACGCTAGGGAGTCTATGACATGTCTTGAATATATAAACGCCACACAGAAGCTACTACAGCACCCTATGGGGTGTGAATACGAGGATAGGGACGACATCTCCGCCCACCTCACCGCTGTAACTAGGGACGCGCGCTTCAGGGGCTGGGACGCAGTCCGTAGGTGGACGCAGGCGGTATGGGATTCTGTAGAGAGGGGAGATTTCTCATGGGGAGAGCGCCAGCTTATACATAACTTGAAGCAGGACATGGCGTTGGAGGAAGGCCACACCGGGGGTCAAGGTCAAGGCCGCTCCGGTCCACAGAACGGGGCGGGTAACTCTCACGACCACAATGTCTGTAGGGATTTCAACTCCGTCAGAGGCTGCTCCCAGAAATCCCACCATCAGACACCACAGGGTAAGGTGTGGCATTATTGCAGTTTCTGTATTGCGCAGAATGCGCAACACACGCATAGCATTCTGGCGTGCCGCAACAAGTTCAAAGATGGCGCACCGCAGCACAACCCGGTACACCGCTCGCAGCCGCAGCATGACAGTCAGGCCCGGGGGCAGTCACAGGGGCAGTACAACAATCCCCATGGCAACCAAGGCTTCTATCAGGCGCCAAAAAACGACCAGTCGGGCCCGCCCACCCATCGGCAGTAGCGGTCCCGACAAACAGATTTGTGTTCCCTCATGTAAATAATAGTGACTGTATTGACATTGATTGTATTCACGGGGCGCCAGAAAACCACGTGGCGGAGCACGTGGCGGAGCACGTGCGCTTTGTTGACAAAACATTGATCAGCCAATCACAGCCCGCGCCCGTGAATGACGTCACGGCTTCTCGCCCAACCTCTCGCGCTCCGCGGGAAAGGCAAGATGGCGGACACACAACCCAACGAGGCGTCCCAGGGCTTGCTAAATGCGTAATTTTGCCGATTAAAACGCAAATCTCGGCAGACACGCACTCAGCGGGCGGAGGGGACGCCACACCGGACCACTCCACGACGCAGCAGGCAGCTACACGTGCGGGAATCCCCCGGGCACACCCGGAGGAGACCGTCCCGGTGTCGGTGTCGGCGGCCGCCGACTCGCACACATCACAACAGCCCCACCCGAGTGACGCGGAGTCAGGTATGGGCGTCGATTTCAAAGTAATTAGGCATATCTGTGAACATAATATGTCTGATTCGAATGTGTCCATAGATCCTCATGTGTTTAAATTACATAGAAAGACGTTCTGGCCAACATGGCACTACAGTGACAGTCACTCAGAGTTGGGGAAAATATATGACGCAGTTAGGATGACAGGGCTTCCCAACAATTTGGAGGCTCGGGTCAGGGTCCCCACAAACCTCAACATAGATAACTGGGACACACTCCTCTCTGACTCGGAGGAAGACAGGCGTATATTCGATTTTCTTTCATATGGGTTTCCAGTGGGCTATATGGGCCCCACGTCAAATACGGCTGATATCCCAAACCATACTAGTGCCACACAACATGCAAGTCACATAGATACATTTGTAAAGGATGAGTTGGCACTAGGGGGTCTGGTGGGCCCCTTCACGAGGCCCCCGTTCACCGAGTGGGCTCATATCTCACCCCTCATGACCAGAGAAAAACCAGGGTCCCAGGACCGTAGAGTAATCGCAGACATGACGTTTCCTACGGAGGCGTCAGTCAATGCATATGTAGCAAAAAACACTGTCATGGGCCAACAGAGGGCACATTCCCTTCCCACCGTAGATAGCTTTACTCAGAAACTCCTCGAGGTAGGAAAAGGGGCGTATATGTCGAGCCTGGACATATCCCGGGCGTATAAGAATCTGACCTCGGATCCAATCTCATGGCCTCTCCTGTGTATGAGATGGAGAGACAACTTCTATTGTGACATTACGGTACCATTTGGCTCCCGGGCGTCGGCATCCCATATGCAGGCAGTAGCAGAATCTATAGTCAGAATGCTGGAGCGTCAGGGAGTGTACTCAAAAATGTACTTGGATGACATTATCATTTTGTCTGTTAACAGGGACCGCGCATGGGCAGACTACAACAAGGCAAAGAAGCTCCTCAAGACCCTTGGGCTCCCAGAGGCCACCAAAAAGTCTCAACCTCCGTCCAGGATCGTCAAATGGCTGGGAGTTCTCATCAGTTCCGAGCACATGAGCATCTCCGTCCCAAAGCCGAAGTTGGACGAGATTATGACCAAGGTCAGTCTCTTCTCTAAAAAGAAAACATTGTCCAGAAAACAGCTACAGAGCCTACTGGGGTCCCTGCTCCACATATCAAAGTGTGTACGCCCCGGTAGGCTCTTTGTGTCCCGCCTTCTGGATGCATTGAGAAGTATGAAAAAGAAACACATCAACATCAATTCGGCAATGAGAAAAGACATGAAGTGGTTCTTGGAGTTTGGGCAGGGGTGGAATGGGGTTAGTCTCATCCCCAGGGGCCCCCCCAGCTCACAATCCACACAGATGCATGTGGTTCAGGCATTGGCGCTACAGATGGCAAACGTGCATACGCCACCCAAACCTCTCTGGTTGACGACCCTGTCGTCAATATTGCTCACCTGGAGGGTATAAACATGGTGGTGGCGCTACACACATTCCTTTCAAATGCCCACAGGGAAAAAATGTTACTGTATACTGCGATAATGCTGCGGCAGTCTCTGTCTTCACTACAGGTCGGGGCCATGACTCAAGCCTACTGGACTCAGCGCGGGCACTCTGGATGGTGGAAGCAGTCTTGAATGTTAAACTGTGCTTCCTTCATATCCCAGGTGCCGACAACGTCCAGGCTGATGCCTTGAGTCGGGCTCACCTCTCTACCCACAAGCTCAAGGAGACCCAGCAGATCATACTAGACAATAAGCTCACATTGATGGACTCATGTAACTTCATGTTTGACAACATCAACCCTCCCATGTTTTGCAGATCCGGCGCTCGGATTACTGCAGAGAAAAGCGGCGTGGCGCCAGACCCAAGCCAGGGCCCGGGGCACCTACAAAAACAGAGCTTCAGCTGCAGGAGGATACCTGGCCTTCTGTCATACAATGAACATCGAGCCATACACCCCGTCACATCAAGAGGTGTGTGCATACCTGGAGTACCTCACCAGGAACGACATAAACTTGTTCCCAAATCACGTGGTGATACGTGTAAAGTGGGCGAAGAATCTGCAGAAATACAATCAATCCAAGGTGGTGACCCTCCAGAGGTCGGACAGTGTGGTGTTCTGCCCAGTCAGGGCGCTCACACAGGTGACAAGGAGCAGGTACGACCTACCCCCACAGGCCCCAGCCTTCACATTCCCAGGTACCGCCACCCCAATGCCAGTATCATATGTAGAGAAGGAATGGGACAAAATACTCGCAGCAATGGGCATAAAGGACAAACGGTACACTCTGCACTCCCTCAGATCGGCCGCAGCGACAGCTGCCTTCAATGGCGGCTGCGCGGAGATCCAGGTGCAGAGATACGGGGGCTGGCGGTCTCAGGCGTACAAAAGATATATCAGGACTGACTCAAACTCTAAGGTCAACCAGGTTATCACTAAATCACTTCTACAATAACTAAAATTAAATATCAATTCTTGGCTGGCTTGGCCCTTTAATTCATTAATAATTGTATTAAATCATCATGTATGACTGTATAAAATGTGTATATTCTTATAAAACAAAATATAAAATTTAATAAATTTTATTTACCCAAGCCGGTCTCTACTCTTGCTTTCGGGGGGATGCAGTAATGGTGGGCGAGTTGGGCTGTATAGCGTCACTCGCGGTCATTGGTGCCCCCTGGTGAAAGCCAACCACACTCATAATATCATACCTGTAATATTTACCTGTATACACATTACCTGTGACGTCACTTCCGTCTTCCTCAATCCAAATCATATTCACCTCGGCGCCCACGGCGTCCACATCTATTCTTAAAAGTCCCACCCACCCACACCTGTATTAAGGTTCTTATTAATATTACCGTCAATTTTACATGTACCTTTTACTACAATTCTCAATTTTACAAAACCATGTGATATTTACGTATTCCTTTAATTCATTAATAATTGTATCAAATCATCATGTATGACTGTATAAAATGTGTATATTCTTATAAAACAAAATATAAAATTTAATAAATTTTATTTACCCAAGCCGGTCTCTACTCTTGCTTTCGGGGGGATGCAGTAATGTGTAGTACAAACAGAGGGATAGTGTACAGTATAATGCATTGACATGAAATAGAGAGAAATTGTTGGTCCTTATTATTACTTTGAAGATATTTTTGAAGATGGCTTCACACATGTGGGTGCATTACACTTAAAATAGTCAGCTGAAATATAGTAACGCTCTAGTTTAATTATCAGATATTTGAAAGTATGTATAGAAAATTAACCTAAAGGTCAAATCCCACAGCGCGAGAGAGGGTCAGAAAATGTTGTGAATTGGTCTTATTGCCGATTTTGGGCCCTATTTAGGCTAAGACAGGCCCAAATTGGTGAGAAAGTGTTGCCTTTCTCTTGTCATTTGGGAAATCACAAGGATCAAAAGAGTTAGAAATTTGCCCCCAGAAGGCCTAGAAAATGTTGCTTATTGGAATATGTCCACGATTTGGTTTATATAGGGGGGACACTCCAAATATATTTAGGCTAATTGATAGGGAATTGTGAAGACAGATAATACTATGAAGTAACTCCCCTCAGACAGATCCATTCACAAGTCCTGCAAGCAACACTTTGCTTGCCTATTATTGACCACTGTGGGATTTGGAGAGGCATAAGATCATGGGACAAGTGTTGCGATTTACAAACTTGTTTTTATGTCAATAATCATCACTTTCTAGCCCATTTTTCGTGTTGTGGAATTAGACCTTAAGAGATGTAATGAGTAGAACTAATGTGCTGTCTCCCCGGACAAAGAGGATGGTCAGACATTTGCACTGTTACACAAGCCTGTTTGACCAGTTTGGCCGCCATTGAATACCTTCTCTGCATATGCAGTATACATGTGCATATATGTGCAGCTTTCAGCAATATGTCAAGCTTTGTGTCCGACACTATAGACACAGCATAATTGATGGTACTCCATATTCAGATGCTGTAATTCCAGATGCAGAAGAGGCTATGACTCATATGATTTGTGGGTTAGTTCAGTCTAGCTATAGGGCAAATCTGTAGTTTAGTCTGCTTGACTCTCAATGTGGAGATGCGATCGTCAGAAACCTTAAAATCTCCTTGCTTTTCACTCATCCGAGCCCTGCCTCTTTGATTATCATAGCTCTACCTTTTCGCTGGTCGTCATGGCTATCTACATGAACACACTTTCTATGGCTTTAAGATATAGAAACCGATTAGACTCTGGCAAGGTTGGCTAGTCGTTTAGTGCCTAATGTTAGCAGCAGCGTGGCCGCACTATATACAGATTAAAATATCTCTTCCAGCGATCTACTGATGGAAGGCAGGGTATACATTTTGAAATACAGTTGCTCTAAGGATCCAAATTGCATAATTTAAGACAAATTTAGCGAGCTGGGTTTTTTTCAGAGCAGGTGTTCAATGGTGATAAAACTATTTGACTTGACATGTTGCTTTTTCTGTGGCATGATTTTGATCTCACATGTGTAGCAAAGTCCAGCCACGCCCCCCCCCCCCATTAATGTCTATATTAGTATTATAAAAATGTATCTATACTAGGGTACAGTAACACAATATAGCACTTGAAATTGAGGACAGTGTGTTAACCATAATGACTAGCTGCAATATGAACAACTGCTTCTTGGCTGTGGATGTATGCAAAGAGCTCGGTCATGAACTACATCAGGCAACTGGCCAAAGAACAACATTATGTGGCATTCCACTTGAACCAGCTACTATCAATAATCAGTCAGTCAACCCATTACTGTTAAGTAGCTGTGGGAAACACAAACACAAACTAATGGATAAATCTTAATGGATAAATGTTGAAACAAACAATGGGAAAATAAGGAGTTCTCATCTTTAACAACAGGGGGTGGTGGATGTGGGGAGGGCGGTAAAAATATATAACCCTTGATGGGGGGGGGGGGGGTAATTCGGGGGGATTTTGTGTGCCCACGCGGAATTTACATAAATGGGTATTTTTAAAGCGAAATATGAAAATGACTGGGAGTAGAATATCTGATAATTATACAGAAGATAACTTTAATCAAACAGCAATTCTATGGCTGAATATTGTCTTTTATGAACAGGGATTGGCAACTCTCGCCTCAGGTCTCGTAATTAATGAGACTTTATTGACCAGAAATATTCCCCACTGTGCGTGTCAGGACGTCTTGTGTCTAGCAGCGATGTCCTTTTGTTAGTCACTTTTCTATAGGGCAATTCACAGGAGGGTCCTCCAATCCAAGGAAGTCACTTAGCACTCCAGACTAACAGGCCAGCCATCTTGGATGCTGTTATAACTAGTGACTTTAGTACACCACAGGATCGCATGGCTGTGTATCATAAGATCGGGCCATTGTTGTTGACTATGACCGGGTGCAATCTATGACCGGCTTGGAAGAAAACGGTTTATTTAGGGCAGATGAAGATATAAGGGTGGAATATATCAATGGGTGTTTTAAGACTTTATATCACTTAGTTTATATCGATTTATATCTACATCTGCCCTAAATAAACCGTTTTCTTTGAAGCTGGTTATAGATTGCACCCGGTCATAGATTGCACCCGGTCATAGATTGCACCCGGTCATAGATTGCACCCGGTCATAGATTGCACCCGGTCATAGATTGCACCCGGTCATAGATTGCACCTGGTCATAGATTGCACCCGGTCATAGATTGCACCCGGTACTCATACTATTATTCTGAGCAGCCATGATAGATCCAGTGTAGTGTTGTGCTCGGGGAGGATGCAGTTGACACAGACAGGGCCCCGGGGCCCACAAAGGAGTCTCTGAACATAGGATATTACGGTTTAATGGACTGCACATTACTTTGGAAATATAATTAATCATTTCTGCTGCTGTCAGAAAAGCGTCATGATCATTCCTGCACTCTCACCGCCTAATTAGCCTATGATGATCTGAGGAAAGGGCCATATGAGAGACAATCCCTTTTACCTGCATTGCACACTTCAAATACTCCACACAGAGATATGTGTAAACTGACTGAATATAAACTCTTGTGCCGTGGTATTTAGAGGCAATACTCTTTGAAATACAAGTGAGGCCCGATAGGAGATTAATTATACAATTGTACATTAGAAAAGAATTATGCGTTTTGAACTAGCCAGTTTGGGCAGGGATATGAAGAGGCAGAACAGATCAAATGGGTAAACAATTGGATATAGTGGGGATGGATGCTATTGGGAGTCTAGTATCAGAGGATATGTGTACTGTGAACCACTGCTTTGATCTAAATAAGATTTTTCACATACCGTGTAGCAAAGTCACACACCATTGATGCTAATGTCACCATATTCACGGAGGGGATTGCTTAAGCTCAAATCCCACTTTGCAATTGTTGCTGGAAAACGTCTACAGTATGAGAACATGTTGTGATATGCATGGGCTGAACCAAATTGCAAAAGATTTAACTATATCTGGGAAGTATAGCTGTAAAGATCCTGTTGCGATTTGGGTCATATCTTATAGGTATTTAGATCATTTTCCTTGCTTAAGTGACAGATTTGTGCAATTTGACATTTTCTCTTTCGGTTTGAGCATATTTACCTGCACTTGAGAGTATATTGCAATGTATCCTTCCTCCAATGTCTACATTGCAACAGATATGCCCAAATTCATACAGTGGGATTTGGAGTAATCACGCTTGCAATAGGACCCTTGCTATTTGAAGTAAATGCAGGGCTATCAAATAGCAAAAGCCTCAAATATTGCAGAGGTTTGGGAGGCATAGAAGGCATCATGGGATTTGAGCTGTAGGAAAAATGAAGCGGTGAATCTGTTCAGTGTTAAGACTGATTGTGAAACAAACAGCTGCTCCAGGAGTGTGCAAGGAGCTCCATGATAAACCACATCAAGCCACTGGCCCACACAATGAAAATCCATAGGTTGAAAGGGTTAGTCAGTACAGCCTAACCTAGGTTGGTCATATAAGTGTCAGTCACAATGGCAAAGTCATATTCAAAAATGACCAAAGGGGTAGTCAGTACTGGCTAACCTAGGTCCATCATTGGTGTGCTGTTTTTGTATAGCACTAGTTGGGGCCACCTGTGATGACCACTCAGTGGCTCCCCCTGGAGCTAAAAAGACTAAGGTGGGTTGGTCAGTAGTGACCAACCTGACAATAATAACTAATCTAGTTTGGTCGTATAGGGAGCCAAAAAATGTCTAACTGGGTTAGGCACTAGTGACTGAGAGATTGGGCATATAGGGAGCCTAGGAATATCAATGCACTTACAGGTGGCACTAACTAGTGGAATACAAATACAACACACCAATGATGAACCTAGGTTAGCCACTACTGACTGACCCCTCAGTCATTTTTGAATATAACTTTGCCATTGGGCCTATCCACATTTGACGAACCTAGGATAGTCTCTACTGACTAACCCTTTCAATCTATGGATTTTCAGTGCAGCAAAAAACACTATGTGGCGTTCAACTTGCACCAGCTAATATCATTCATCAGTCTGTCAAGAAGCTATTACCGCCAAGTAGCTGCGGGGAAGGCAAACCGATCCATTAATGTTAAATACAAACTGGGGGATAATGTATTGTATAATGAACCCATATAGAATAGGGAGGGTGTCTCTGGGAAACAGTTGTACTGGTCGTTGAGCACATAAAAGGGTAATCTTAAGGGTAGATATGAAATATAAGTGGGTGTATAATGCCTGAAATAGTGAGAAAGAATTTACTCGCTTGATACAATGTATATTTTGACATAGAATTATGCAGAAAATTAAATTCAATAGAATACAGTTCAATACTGAATAATGTCCTTTGAGATGGCATATGAGTACACAGAGAAAAAAGTGAGCGTCAGCTGGACTCTCCCCAGGGTAAAGCACTGCCAGACTCGGGTAGGAGAGTCTGCTGGACTTTCACTTCCTTTAAACGACAGTCAGGCTGAGCCTCCTATAATAGTCCCATAAAGTTACTCCCTTTTGAGAGTCAGCCTGGTCCTTGAATGACAGTCAGGCAAGACAAATCTTGATACCAGAGTCAGCCTGACTTTCTTTTCACAGTCCGCCAATGTCTGACTCTTGGATGAGGGTCAATTAGCCTGAGCCGCCTCTTGTTGCTACCAGGTGGGGACACAATACAGTATTGAGCTTAATGATAAGATGTATGACGCCATTCTTGTGGTTTTGGAAATGATATACATTAGGTTTCTGGGATCACCTCTGACATATGATGGTACATGTACATGTATCTCTATGTTGTACTCTTGTTGTGATGAAGGTCAGGCAGTGCTGGACTCTCGTTGTGATGAAAGTCAGGCAGTGCTGGACTCTCTCTACAGGCAAAGTCAGCTTGACTCTCACATGAGGGTGGTTTTGGCGACATGGGCCCCGACATATTTTCCTCTGTGTAACCCTGGCTTTGGTCTCATGATTAAGCATGGCCTAATGGCGCTGAACTTATGCTTTCCATGCCTGCAGGGAAGTTTTGCATGTTGCAGCCAACACAATGATACGTGCTTTTGTTAGAGGGACCTTTCTATTGGAGGACTCACAGTGGATCCAGGGGGGTGGCCCGACGGGCCTTGCCCCCCCCCCCAAAAAAAAGCGGGGGGGGGGGAATTAGAGAGAAGAAAAGAGGAAAAGAAAGGGAGAAGGGAGGGTGTGTTGTGCCAAAATGCCTAAAATGCACCTTTTCAAGTCTGGATGATCAAAATGTTCTGGGGGGCATGCCCCCAGACCCCCCTACTATGGCTGATGTGCTTCGCTGGCGGTGCGAGTGGTGCCAGGTTGGCCAGGTTTGCTCACCCCCCCCCCCCTCTGGAGCATCCTGGATCCGCCACTGACTCGCAGCAGGATCTTCTGAACCAAGAAAGTTACTGTGATTACCGCACCAGACAAACAGGCAAGTCACTTGGAATGCTGAGTCACATGGTTTTATTGGGTATGGGATCTTTCCTATGCGGTTCCGTGTGACTATGATACACTGTAAATAGCTAATGTAGGTACACAGTCGAATCTATTGTAGAGATACACTTGAATTTATACTGCAAAATGCATTTACAGTAGAATCTACTGTAGATTTACAGTAGATTATACTGTTTACCTACAATGAACTGTACACCTAAAGTAGAATTTACTGTACACCTACAAAAGGGCAACCAACTTTTACAGAGTACCTTTAGCAAAGATTCCCCCGAGGGGAGGTACAAAGGGTCATTTGCCCTTCTGTTCGGCTCACGGTGGCCTCTCCATATATGGCATATATTTACATGTATGTATGTGTGACTTTTAAGTAATGTGACAGATCTTTTGGCTAAATGCCTTTCTCATATTCAGCAGAGGCTGCGGCTGGTCACATTAGTCCTCGAAAACTCAACCTAAACTGAATTCTGGGTAGGTCAAGTCACATCCCTGGTTGAGCGTTGACGGGTGCTGCATATGTTTACCTATAGGGCCAAAAAAAAGGTGTGTTTCATGTTACATAGTCTGAAAATCTAGTTACGGTAGGTGGTTTTTTTTTGTTTTGTTTTTTATTTCTATTTTTGACTTTGGCCTGAAAAGTTTTATAAATACAAATTGATCCCATGGCCTGAAAAGTACCCAAAAATTGACTCACGAACTTCAGTGCTGACTCGCTGACAACTGCGGATGAACAAATTGACTCTGAAATATCTCTAGAATTAGTTCAAATATACATATTTTTTCAAAATTGGATAACAATTTCTACGGTCGGCCCTGTTTTGCTAGGCAGGGTCGGGTAACCTGAAACACACCTTCTCTTTTTTTGGCCTAGTGACAGGACAGCTGGATGTTGATGTATTACCATGGGTGTTATCATAAAGGCCATTGTCATAACGTAACACAACGTGACTAAACTAAATGCTGGAGGCTCTATGCTGTGGTGCATTGCTGAAATCTTCATCAATTGCGTAGTAGTGCATATAGCCCATCCTGCACACCGACCACATAAAGCACAACAGGAGGTCTGCTGTGGTTATCATAGTGTAATATAGTGACGTGTAGGCTATTGGCGAGGGTGCTAAATATAACAGTAAACAGTAGACCAATTCCTTTATAAAACATTCAGACTGTATGCTTGAGCAATGTCCGGCATTGTCATACTTTGGAAGGAGAGTCTAGCATTGGTAGACTCTGGAAGAGGAGGGGGGTCCAGAATTGATAGACTCTGGAAGGAGAGTCCAACATTGTCATACTTCGGAAGGAGAGTCTTGCATTGAGGATCCAGCTGCAGCATTGGTAGGCCATGGAAGGAGAGTCCAACATTGGTAGACTCTCTTTCCTGATCCAATCCCTGACGCTCAAAACACCGTTGTTATCGAGTCATTTCAATCACCAGCCGGCCCTTTCTGTTCTGTGCACTATGCCGCCAATCAGATAAGAGCAGTTACTAACAGCCTAACTTGATGTATTATCGACCTGCTGAAGCTGCAACACGTGCACATTCTAAACATAATGTATTTACCTGTATTGCTCATTGTGTCTATCTGCTGGTATTTTCTACACCAGCTGTGGCCGTTATTTGTATACTCTATTTACACCATATGTTCACCTATGTCTACCAATGTCTGCCATTTAATGAGCAAATAATATATTCAATAAATGTATGTCAGTCTAAAGCACATATGCTAGTGACCTTTCTAATAGGTATACTTACTGGTTAATAACGGAACGACTTTCAAATCGAACTCCATCTATGATCAATAAAAAAGTATAAATATTTTTGGGGTATCAACATTCTGAAAAGTGAAGGGACTATTGATGCGCAGTTTTGCCTAGGCCTCTATATTATAGAACACCTACGTAGTTCTGAATTGGTCCCTTACGATTAAGAATATATATATATATATATATATATATATATATATATATATATATATATATATATATACATATATATTTACACACACTATCCTTAGAGTATAATTCAATTGATGAATTGGCAAACAACGTATGGAATGACTCTTGATATCATATGACGCCATGCATATACCTCCATATGACGTCATAGACTACCCAACGATATTGTCCACGTCATGAAATGAAGCCCTTAGCCCTGACGTGGCATCACGTTTTGTTATGAAGTGCCAGTGGAAATCACTTGGTGTTCCGCTGGCTGAGAGCGTGCTGTCTGGGGATGGAATGAGATGTGCTGGGTTGTTTGTTCAGGGGCCCATCCCCGTCCCCTGCCCCTCTCCTCCCCTCCCTAACCAACAGCACCACTCGTCATATTACAATGCACGCCCGACATCCCAATAGGATATGCAAACAGGGGAGGGTTTGTCTTCACCAAACAGTCCCATTATCGTAGTTACCCAATACCGGAAATTACGTCCTTGTCGTCAAGTGCGCATGCGGCGCCGCGAGGACTGCCGGGAAGATGGCGGCTGTCCTCAAGTGGTCGGGAACGCTGATGGTTTTGGGTCCCAAGGTCGGCACAAGGGGAGGTAAGGGGACGGGGTAGGGTGTTCTGAGTATGTGGGGGAGGGATAACAATCTGGTGCATGCATAAACCTTTATATATCATTTTATACCACAGCGGGCACGGAGAACAAAGCATTTCACACCTCTTGTATACTGTATACAGCTAGTGGCATAACGTAGTTATAGGACTAGTACCAATCTGTGGGGGTATTCAATGAAGGAGCCGATGAGGCTCCTTCACTGTATTTCACGTACAGATTGGTATAAGTCCTATAACTACTACCGGTACATAATCATTTTGAGATTTATTAAAGAAGTTTCCTTGAGTATTGCCTTGTGGCTCGGATATCGTTATAAAATGTAGGTTTGTGAGTATATTTAGCATATATGGTTTTGACTCAGGGTAGAGGACTGTAGCGATAATTCAGTTTTTGTCCATGTGTGCAGCCATATTAGTTCTGAACTCGCAACCTATCATGAGACTTAGGCAGTGACCACACTTACACACCATAACATGCAATGAACAAGCTAAGTCGCGAGAGCAGAACCGGAACAGGATATGAAAAATGAAGTGTCAGTGTAGTACAGTGTCCACACAGCGTGCGCGGGAAAGGTTCCCTCCAGTTAGAGGCCTATAGTGTCGTCCCCTGGAAGAAGCAGTGAGAATAGAAGCCTATGATGATATGTGGGTGTCTGGATGGAGGGGGGGGTCCCATTTCCCATGTCGATTTTAAGAAATGACCATGTCGCCCTGTCGATTTCAAGAAATAGCCATGTCACCCTGTTGATTGTAAGAAATGCCCGTGTCCCATGTCACTATCTCTGATATTCCTCATGTCGCATCTCACTAGGCCAATAAACGGCCATGTCGCCATGTCGAATTTAGTGGTTCACACCCATATATGTGTCATATGAGTGTTTATAGTACTGTGGCTGCTTTTACCACACTGAAGCTCTCTAACTTTAATCAGTCTGTAAAGTCCCAGACATATTATAGACAAAAGCGTATTGATAACAATCATATAGTAATCGTACTACCATGTCTACATGGTGTTTGTCAGATCTGTTTGTCAAACTAGAACTGGGTTGTTTGTCAGAGAAACACAGGAAGTGTCGATGTTTTCATCCTGTCTCTCATGAAGCAGTGACGTCATCAAACCGCTAACCGTGGAGACACTATTTTCACGTCCGGGCCAAAACCACATCACTATAGTTAAAACATTCCACACAAGCGAATGCCAAGAATAGCGTGGACAACTCTCTCCCATCCCTGTCCCATTCCTAAACGTGGATAATGGGCATGTTTCTTATAATTGTGTCTGTAGTGCCTGACCAAGAGGCCAAATGTCAGCACCCAAACAAAGTCTCACCTAACCCCATTTCCTCATGACAAACGCTCATTTCTACTCTAAACTCTAATATTAATCCAGTTTTACTTCACAACGGGAGGCAGAACTCCAAATGGTCTACTCCTCTTGCAGTTCTAATTAAGATTTTTAAGTCAACTGCCTGGCCTGCTGTTGAGTGTCTGTTTGCATTGCCTGTCACGTGGACTGCTCACCTGACACTATAAAAAAGGCAATTAGGCCATTTAATTAACGCGGCTTCATCTGCCGCCTTGCAATGCCATTCCTGCTGCGGCTTGATGGATCCATCTTTTCTTCCTGCCGTGACCTTCAGCTGTCCAGTGGCCGTGCAGGACCAAGGTCACCCTCCTGCGTAGAGTGTATGAAGGACGATTGGGTATACATACATATATATATATATATAGTTATTGTTTTATTATTTTGGAATAATGTTTAAAATTGTTTTCCTAAACATCCGGTTGTAACGCCCTTTCTACAGGATATCGTTTGGCTATGGGAATACATTATTTGGGGCTTATTGCAGGCAATAAATACTTTCAGTTTACTCTGGATTTCAAGCTTCTGCTTTTTTACAAAGACCTTTGTTTTTATCTCTGACATGCTGTCAACCCCCTTAGCCTAGTCGGAGAGCATTATCACATTACTAAGTGATTATTCCCTTTCATTATATCATGCCCCACGTTATATATTGCTCAAATCGTTTAACCAAAGACACTGTTGAATATATTATTGATATGGTGTTTTGCAGATTGGGGCAACTTTTGCTTACATCACCTGAGAGTTGGCAGCAGGTATCGTAGGTGGTGCACTACCCTATAAATATAGACCTTCAATGCTATAGGTGTTGTTAATGCTGAGCGCCAATGAGGTCATTAGTGTCCATTATCTGCAGATTTACCTGGGGCTCAGTAAGGTGGGTGAAGGTGTGCTGTAACTACAGCAAAACATTAGGGCTGCTTCAGGTTTTATCAGATCCCTAGGCCAAAAAAAAGGTGTCTTTCAGGTTACATAGTCTGAAAATCTAGGTAGGGTAGGTCGGATTTCTTTTTCTTTAAAAAAAAAAAATATTCACTTTGGCCTGAAAAGTACCTAAAATCTGACTCGCAAACTTCAGCGCTGACTCGTTGACAACAGTGTTGACTCGTGGACTATCAAATTGACTCTGAAATAGGCCCAAAATTGTTTTATAAAGACAAATTGATCGCATGGCATGAAAAGTACCTAAAGATTCACTCCCAAACTTCAGCGCTGACTCACCAACACTGGCTGCGACTCATGGACCATTAAATTGACTCTGCAATAGCCCCAAAATTACTTAAAATATATTTTTATTTTTCAAAATTAGATAAGAATTTCTAGGGTCGGCCCTGTTTCGCTAGGTAGGGTCGGGTAACCTGAAACACACCTTCTTTTTTTTGGCCCTACCAAAAGGAAACTGCTCGACTTTTACTGTAATGTCTCCCACATACTTGTTTAGTCTCTCACCTGACTGTGCTGTAAGCTGTGGATGTGGAGGCAAGTGGGTGTGGTGGAAATGTCCTAGCTTAGTTATATATTAGTATACGGGTAATGTAAGCAATGACCTTTGAAGTTAAATCAACCCAAGTCATTTGGGTCTTTTTGCATGCATGCATACATACAACAGACCAACAACTAGAACAGCCACTAAAGTGAATAAATCATGTCAATCACAGACTTAGATATAATAACCTGTGTAGGTATTCATGATATTCACATACCCAAACCTCTACCGCCTAATCACCCTTTACACCCACACAGCAGGAACTGGTCCCAAGGGAGCACCCACTCTCCCATAGTTTGTTTTGGACACTTGCATCTCTGCCTCAACTTTCCTGTTCTCATCGGAAATGGGTAGATGTTGCCCATTGTGCAATCATTGCAGTGCAGCTAACTCACATCTCTTGTACTGACATTTTGATATGGATGAAAGTAAATAATATTAGTACTTGAATATGGTGTAGGAAACGTTATAGGTTCATTAGTAGTATGCTGGGAGTATGTTCTTAAGTTAGAATGTACTTGAAATAGTCAAATAAACACTGGCTTATATCTCCAGCTGTTTTATCTCTGTTCGTAGAAACTCTCAGTCAGGTGTGCATGTACAAATGTCATTATAAGTCATAAAGTCAGAGAATGAAGATACGTGTGCTGTTTATGTGCGAGGAGATATTTGCCACCAGAACATGTGATGTAGTGACGTTGTTAAAGCTGGGCTGTCAGGGAATAGGTTCAGCATTTTCCATACATGGACTAAAATAACGGTTCCACCAGAGGGCAGCAGTGTTTGGACAGGGGACCATGAGCATTGTCCAGCTACAACATATTTTCCCTATCTTGTGCCTGTAAGAGCTGAGCTCCCAGCCCTTAAGAGCCATCTTGTGAATGAAAAGTGAACTATATCCAAAAGTGCTTTTGGCCTCATTTTAACCATGATGGTCAAGCTTTAAATACAAATGCCAGCGCCCTCGGCTAGACCTTACATTACAGCAGTAACCATGACGCCGCCTGTAGTACACGTACAGGAGTACACTAATCTCTACTCTGTCCTGCCGCAGCAGGAAGTAGGCGGCCTGTGATTGGCTGCTTGCTACACCACCCTGCAGGTACGGACACACACAGTCCCACATCTAGCAATAAGACGCTTCCTGCTCTCCATGGGTGCACTGAAAATCCATAGGTTGAAAGGGTTAGTCAGCACAGACTATCCTAGGTTCCTCATATGTGTGTTAGTCATAATGGCAAAGTTATATTCAAAAATGGGGTCAGTCAGTAGTGGCTAACCTAGGTTCATCATTGGTGTGTTGTATTTGTATACCACTAGTTGGGGCCACCTGTAAGACACCTTGATCACCACTCAGTGGCTCCCCCTAGAAATTAAAAGACCTAGGTGGGTTGGTCAGTACTGACCAACCTGACAATAATAACTAATCTAGGTTGGTCGTATAGGGAGCCAAAAAATGACTAACTAGGTTAGGCACTAGGGAGCCTAGGAATATCAGTGTAGCCATACATCACTCAATGTTCCCGTATTGGATATGGTACAAGTGACTTGCTGTTTTTAATCAAGGAAATGGTAATTGTCCAAGGCACCAGCCGTGGATAATTACAGGCACCAGACATTGATAACTTACCTAGGTTAAACATATAGGGAGCCAAAAAATGACCAGCTAAGATAGGCACTAGTGACTGAGAGATTGGTCGCAAAGGGAGCCTAGGAGTATCAGTGTGGGAGGATGTAGCAGACAGGCAGCATATAGAGTGCTTCTTCTCCCTACAACTTCCTGTCATTGTGCCTTATTGTGCCTGATATCCCCTTAAACCCCAAGCGCCCCTATATATAGGGCTGAGTACCTGTCCCGACTGCACTCTGATTGTTACTGGACGTGCAGTAAAATCTGCGGGTTTGATAAGGATAATGATGTGCTTTAATGCGCTATGTCGTCATGTGGCACTAGCGGGTAGATGACAAATCAGTGTTGTATAAACCAAAGGTTCGACATGATGCATGAATGCAGTCGCTACATTGATGCATCATGACGACAACGAGTAGACTATATAGTTTATTACATGGTGGTACGGCCACCATGCATGCTAAGCCTGTGGGAGCTCCGTACTCCATGCCCCCATGAAGTATGGTGTAGCCATACTCCATGGCCAACAAGTTTGTTGATTTTCTTCATTTTAAGACAGTCAGAACATGTAATAAACACAAAACCCCACTTATTAACATACATGTACATCATACATCACTCGTTGAAGGTGGGTCATATCACACTCAGCCTTCGGCATCGTGTGATATGACACAGTTTCAACTCGTGAAGTATGATGTGCTTGTATGTCAATGGCGTGGAGGTTTGTCTAGGCCTATATATATAGCCGATGGGCTGTCTCAGGTACCTGACCTACTTACAGGAAAGCAGGTGCGATGTATGCCACAATATCTTAGTAATTGCAGAGACATTCTAGCCCCTGGTAATTGGCATGTTCTTATGGGGAAATATGATTCGCATCTAATTTGACCATAGTGGTGAAAACCTGTAGGCCTAGGAAGTTGCATATTGTTACTTATAGATCCGTAGGGCAGGAGCGAACGAGTGCAGGACATGATACGAGGAACTTACGGGGCTGGGGGATCCAAAAATGACTAGGCCCTATGTGTTTAATCTAACGGTAAGGTGAGGAAGTCGCTAGGGGTGAGGCCTTTACCTGTAGCAGTTGGACACAAGTGCTACTGGTAGAGGAAGGAGGCACAGACCACCTCACAGGCTTCACCAGACGCCGCGTGACATTTTCATCTATTATCGCTCAGCAGGTTGCAACTGCTTCCGGTTCCCGAGCAAATTACGGCGTCTCACGTGGCGGGGATGACTGCAGGGGAGGGGGGGGGGCTCAGGTGGGCCCCTGTCGTCGGGGATAATGCGCATGCGCCAGTTGACGCCCCCACCCTTCTCCCCCACTACCCTCACCACTTTCCTAATGGCCCTCCTAGACTGGGAAAAACACACGAGGCCTGATTAACCTAGAAATTACCCATAATTAAGAGCCTCCCTTGCCGGTCAGTAAAACATGCCCTGTATTTCCCACATCAGCCTAAGAAATAAAAACAGTACATCGGGCCTCTTTAAATGATATACCTGTTTCATATCACTAAGCCATGAGAAATGTGACGAGGGCCCCCTTTTTTTTCTTCTTCTTTTTTGGCTGAGGTTTAAATCATAGAGTGCATTGCAGGCTCTCGCGAAACCAAATTCACATTTTAGTAACAAAGAGACTAAGGATCTGCGAAAGTTGTGAATATAAATATTTTCTCCACCCCATTACATTTCCTGCACTGCAAGGTTTAATTTGAAACCAAATATGCTCACATTTGTCTAATTTTGACATGGTTTCCATTAAATTTTGCAAAAAAATCAAAAAAAAAAATCTCAGAAAGGTGATTTTGGTGCTGCGCGCGGTGATGCGAAACAAGTATATTATTTAGAGTGGCCTTTGCAGGCATTTGTATTGTGTGTGTGTGAGGGGGTGGACACATCAAGTATAGTTAACCCTCCGGATACAGTGTTGATACATCATCCTGCCTGTTGTCGTCAGAGTACATGATTTGCAAGTTTCTCTCCTGTGCTGCATCCAAGCATAGATCATCCCAACTCTGCATGGTTAATATGCTCCAAAAGGATCGCCATGGTGCATGAATGCAGCCCTAGCGAGTAGACTCGTCAGTGCTGTATTCATGTATCATGACGCCCGAGGGTATGGCACATTAAAGTGAGAATATCCGATCTGTGGGACAAAAAATAGATTTCTCTAATAATGAGTCTGAATGTTCTCATATGAAATACCTAACCGTTTATCTCTTCCATTCCCCCCTATTCCCTCTGATTTTGCTCAAATTTGATTTTATTACTCAATATATGGTCATATTGGAATAAAATCGTGCACGATTTTATTCCCCCCATTAAAAATACACTAGAAAAGCTCATAATTAGACCCTATCTATTCAATTTCTTAGCTGTTACTGCCCATGGATCCATACGCTTTTAAATTGCCCCAGCCCATAAATAATACATTTTTACAGTATTTGGAACATATCTATGTAGGATCTAAAATTTTGTTGAAAATCGGATATACCCACATTAAAGCACCCTGCGGCCTTCACAGTGCTAACGTACAGCCGGTGCAGGCCGGGCGTGTTTTCGTCATATCCTCTCAGGGCGGAAATGAAGGCGGCAAGGTGGCAGGGAGTGGTCAGTGACCCCGCAGGTGGGAGGAGGCCAATCAATCTCTTCCAGATTCGAGAGGAGCTGATTGGGGCATATATTTAATTTTTTCGGATACACGACGTATCCGCGCTCATAATGTTCATATAAATATGTGTAACTTTTTAAATCCTTCTGCTACTTATAGATGCATAAAAGATTGGTCAGTATACGTCAGTGGACCCATTTCTATGATAAGGATGAATCGAAATAAGCTCCTAACCCATCTGTCACTGTAGAGAGCAGAGGGTGCGTGGATGGACAGACATGCGCACTGACAGAGTCAGGGAGGCAGACAGACAAACAGAGGAAGATAGGCAGGAAATCAGATGGATAGAGGCAGAAACAGAAACAGAATAAAAAACAATGTTGATAAGTGTTCCTCATTTCCATATACTACCATTAATATACGACCCCGGTCCAAACTCAGGTTTCACTATACTACTTACTGCTTGCTACAGTACATGTTATGTTGTGAAACCAATACCCATCCATGGACGCTGCTAATGCCCATGGGTCCGGTGTAACGGTTCGGCACCTGCCCTTAATACATGTAAACAGCCACGCAGAAAGGATCCTTCAATGTATAGTGGGGATGAAGGTTGGGAGGGGGGGGGGGGTAAAAATAACTCACGACAGATGCTGTATAGCAAACAAAGAGTATAGATATATGAGTCTGTGCCTGCACTGTTACAAGTAAATATAGCTCAGCCGTAGAATCTACTGTAGTCCTGCAGTATAGAGTATTAGTGTACATGGGCAGGTGAATATATTGATGGTTTAATAGTATAAAAGACATATGTTTAGTTTCACTATTTACAATGTGGCTTCAAATACATATATATCTAAAGTATTAAATAATGTACATGAAATATTGCAGGTAAAATCACATCCCTGTACCAAGTTCTGGGTGTTTTAAAGTTCGATATCCACCCAGGGACCCTGGGGGTCTTTACAAAATCACTTCTTAACCTGGTAATCAGTACACGCTCTGAGCCTGGAAGCTAAGCCGCACTTCGACCCACTGCACTGATATTCTTAGGCTCCCTATACGACCAATCTCTCAGTCACTAGTGCCTAACCTAGTTAGTCATTTTTTGGCTCCCTATACAACTAACCTAGGTAAGTTTTATTGTCAGGTTGGTCAGTACTGACCAACCCACCTTAGTCTTTTTATTTCCACAGGGTGGTGATCATGGTATCTTACAGGTGGCACCAACTAGTGGTATACAATTACAACACACCAATGATGAACCTAGGTTAGCCACTACTGACTGACCCCTCAGTCATTTTTGAATATAACTTTGCCATTATGACTGACACACATATGACGAACCTAGGATAGCCTGTACTGACTAACCCTTTCAACCTATGGATTTTCAGTGCAGGTTCAAGACTTGTAAGTAGGGGGCGGGGTGGGAGGAATGCCCTGGAGGCGGCTTACTCCAGGGTCTACATGTGGGTGGGAGTCATCTCTATAGTGTACATCCCAAGGTTTGGCAAGACGCCTTATACCACAGCAGGCACAGAGAACAAAGCATTTCACACCTCTTGCATACTGCATACAGCTAGTGGTATAAAGTAGTTTTAGGCCTTGTTCCAAGCCTGTAGGGATATTCAGTGAAGGGAGCCTATAAGGCTACCTCCACTGTATTGTGCATACATTATTGCTACTACATATTATGAGTGCACAGCAGGTTATTAGGACGTACCCCCCTCCCTCCAAGGTGTCTGTAGAACAGTCTCATTAATTTAGCACAGAGCCTGTTAGAGGATATATTGTATTATTTCATGTGGAGAAACGAAGTTACTATGCTTAAGTACTAGAATGGCCATTCTCCACACCCCAGTGGGGAAACTGATGCTTATTCTCCATGGGCTGTTTCTCCACAATGATCTCACCAATCTTAAATTGTGTATTTTGATGAAATTAATCAAGAATTACAAGAAATAAATACAGATATCCACTCTAATTAGTTTGAAATCCTGGTTTCTCCACTCTTGGTGCATTGGATTGCATCACACACGGCTCCGCCGCGTGTAATATCATCCAATACACCACTTGTGTAGAAACCAGTAGTTCAGACAGATTATCGTGGACCTCCGTCTATTCATCCACTGAGCCATGGCAGTGAGTGACCTCCCCCCCCCCCCCCCTGTCATGTTGTCTTCACATATCAACTTGATTTGGGGAGATTTTAAAAGTTTGAACTGACTGCATCGTTTGTATGACTAAATATTTGAAAGGAATTTACCCTTTCCGGGCCACATAGAGCAATATTATGTAGATCACACCTTTTGTCGTCACGATGCACGAATTCAGTCCCAATGAGTAACTCGATAGACCTACATTCCAGCACTTGGCCGGCCCTTTGAGATGTATCCACCCACCAAGTCTACATGATGCATGAATGCAGCACTGGCAAGATACTTTAAACTAGGGCTGCATGCATGCATCATGACGACGATGGTTAACAGTTATGAATTACTTAGCTGTGTGTGGAAGAGTCGGCAGGTAGGGAACAGACTAGCATCAACTCACCTGGAACATGAACAGAAACATGGTTAGTGACAAGTAATATACAGGCAGGTTATCCAATATAATTATCAGATCCTCTTATAACCTCTGTATAAATGGAAACAACTAATACATTACATGTAAATGTACACGGGATTGTGTGATCTGTTGAATGATTTATTATGAGATGATAAAAGCGAGAGAGAGAGAACGATAGTTTATAGATAGATATTCATAGATGGTATTTTGAATCGACCAATGGCAGCTCTTGATTTGAGGGTGTCTATATCCCATAGACCATAGATAATAAAAGGGCAATTAGATACCAGGTTCTAAGTCGGATAGATGCCTTTAACTCGGGGACTATGTCATTTAGACAGCCTCTCTATACAGTTGGTGTCTAAATGCCATAGGCCCCCGTACACAGATCTATCAGTGACTTAGAACCGGGTATTTTGAATCGGCCAATGGCAGCTTGATTTGAGGGTGTCTAACCCCTATCTTAACATATACAAGTGTCTCACGCCAGGGCAGCTCGCCAACTGCTGAGTCATATACCTTAGCCGCACGGAGGAGGTAGCAGGGAGGGGGGATGTGATCCCTGGGCCGGGCTAATCTGCCGCTCCACCTGAGCCCCAGGGTAACTGATGGTTGCCGCTACCACTAACCAGACCACACATAAAGGGGTGTTTCAGGTTACCCGATAACAATATCAGGCAATTTTGGGGCTAATTCAGAGTCAATTTGATGGTCTTTATGTCAAGGCTGCAGTCTGCAGATCGGCGCTGGAGTTTGTGAGTTAATTTCTTGGTGATTTCGAGGTGTAAGTTTGAAAGAAAAATCAGATAATATTCCCAGACTGTGTTACCTGAAACACACCATTCTGATATTTGCACCACAGTCGGCGCAGGTAAGGGTAGTCCTCCCTCACAATCACCACGACACGTCCGACGAGTCTGTTATAAGGTACACAGCCAAAAATAACTATCTCATTCCAAGAAAATAAGACTATTAAACTCGTCTGGCGGACAAACCATTTGTTTTAAGAAAATATTTTTTCTTAAGAAAATATTTTTTCTTAAAACAAGTCAGACGAGTTTAACCCTTTAGACCCCAAAACGGCCGTAGCCGGCCGCAAAACGGCCGTTTTTATGCCTTGATTAAGTCTAGATCCATGATGGAACATTCCAAAAACTATTTTGATTTTATTTACCATTGATCGCTTGTCACATATCATTAAAAACTAACTGTATTTCAGGCCATGAATAATATTCTAGAAGGCTTTAACATGGGATTGATTAGAACAGGTGTGCCTCGACAAAGCTCATTTTTCTTTGTAAATTCCATTGGAAAATTGACAATAGAATGTACAGGCCTAGCATATGTTGATGATGATTCTACTTAGAAATATCACTTTCATTGATTCAAGTTATATATTTGTTTAGTGTGCAGCCCATGTCTAGCAGAGTGTGATTTGTTTCAGATTTGATAACCCAAATGGTTGTATTTGGCATTTGATATAGAGATCTCAAAGAGGATTTAGAAATTTCCCTAAAAAACAGCAAAATGTATTATCTTTACCTCAATGCCAGCCATTGAGGCTATCATCAAATATGCAGGAACAACACATATTCAACGACCTGCCATAAATTTTAAAATGGACATTTTAAATTACTTTTTGAAACATGTTCTTGGATTCAATACAATGTTTGACATGATATATGGATAAAGGAATAAATATTGAATATTATACTGTACACTGAGGGCAATCAATGACCGAATTTAGCTAAATTAGAAGAATATCCTGGGGAAATGAGGCACTTAATCATGCAAATGTCTGGGGTCTAAAAATAATCTTTTTTTTTTGGATTGAGATAATTATTTTTGGCTGTGTATATCTGACTAGGATAGTCTCTAGACATAGCGGGGTCAGCTATAGGACATACTGGGACCTTCTTGCCTTACTACATTAACCATTGGATTTAAGCAATTTTGAGCAACAATTTAAAGTATATTGATGGCAGTTGATTAAAGCAACTTGAAGCAACTTAAATCTTAAACGATGCTTAAATATCCATGCAGTGCCTTCAGTCTGTATGGCACCGGGTACACCCTACACTGAAAAAGCAAACTTGTCTCCAGACTCGTCGAAGTGACTATCATAAAATAAACAAGTCAAAAGTTGTCTAACCTATCAGGTTATCATCCCACAAATAGAATCTGGAGCTGGCAAACGTCTGGTTTTGGACTGTCACATGCCGAGTGGGTCTTCTATCTCCAGCTAGAAGACCCACTTCCTTGGCACTTAGATGAACTTTCAACTCGTTTGTTTTATGATCGTCTGGAGACAAGTTTATTTTTTGAGTGTAACAGACTGTAACCACAGAGTATAATAACGGCCTGTTACGGACGGCTACAGTAAGTATGCACAGGACGGACTGAGGGATGGCTGCGTCTGCCGTCCAATCAGAGGCGTGTACACAGATGGGTCTTAGCGTCTTACAAAACTAATAAGGACGGATCTCCCCATCTGGGGATATGACCACAGTCTGCCTCCTAGACACAAACAGGGCCATATTCATTATTAAGGAGAACCCCTGCGTTAACACGAGACCTACTCGCCTACACAGAGAGAAGAAACAGCGTCAAAAAGGAGTCTAGGTTGCCTCCAGAATGACTCCCCTGTTTAGGGGAGTCCAGGTCGCCTAAGGGAGCCCATAGGCGACTCTCTGGCTGACCTAAGGGAGTCACATGGGGGAGTCATATATATAGCTCACTGGGTCATATGACTCCTCCAGGTGACTCCCTTAGGTCAGCCAAAGAGTCACCTAGTCTTCCGTAGGTGACCTGGACTCCCCTAGAATGGGGAGTCATTCTGGAGACAACCTGGACTCCCCTTTGACGCTGTTTCTGTTCTCTGTGTACTGGGGTAGTATATGCATAAGTAGACTGACCTAAACCACATGCCACCTTAATTATGTAGTTATTCGAGTATGGTATTGTATTTATTTGTCCTTTTCTGGAAAGAGTATCACTTACAGTGTACTGTGATGCACAAAAGCAGAGCTTATCATAAATGAATGACTACAAAATTGAGGGGGTCATCTCATGGTACGTGGTTATCTTTAGGTCAGTCTACCCTATTTGAGACAAACTTAACTCAAGATAGTCATACACCTTGTATGAATTTACTATGTCACCAAAAGGTTTCATTGCACAAAACCGATAATGTAGGTACACGTTGATGATTTTAGATCTAATACTAAAATTAGGAATAGCGGCAATGATATGCACAATGAACGCTCAGCTTTGATAATATGTTCTGCCACTCACGATGGTGCAACCTTCTGTCTATGAATGAGCCTCTACTCCATTTCCCATTTCACAAAGCGCCATGTTTCAGAGAGACATATTAGGCATGAGGAGCGGCCTGGGAATAATGAAAGGTATGAGGCTCTGCGGCAAGCCTGCAGCCTTCTTCCCGCACTCCCTCCCTGTGTAATTAATAGAGGCCTGCGGTGGGGCCCCTTCTCTATATACTACTGACGCCACTGCACTGATATTCTTTGCCTCCCTATCCGCCCAATTTCTCAGTCACGATAGCTCACCCAAGTTAGTCATTCTTTGGCTCCCTATACAACCAGCCTAGGTTATTTTATATTGTCAGATTGGTCAGTACTGATCTCAGTCATTTTTGAATAGCACTTAGTCATACCTGACCAATGTTCCTATGACTAAACTGGGATAGCCACTTC